>CAIGRB010140771.1:4063-36778 GCA_903798255.1 Fraxinus quadrangulata | reverse complement strand
CAGTTAATTTATTTGCACTCGCTCACACACACACACACACACACACATATATATATATATATAAATACAGAAGAAAGATTTCACCTTTTTCCCCCCTTTGTTTCGGTTTTTGGAATTATATTTTTAGATGTAAATAATTTGGGATATTGAACAGCGTATTAGAAATTCCCCATCTATGGCGTGTTAATTTAATTTATCCGTGAAAGGAAAGTTTTATAGTTAGTTTTTAAATAACTGGGCATTGGCCGATGATGACCTCGTAGGCTTGTAATGATTGCGGAGATGACCGCAGTTTTTTCACAAAATCTAGTGGTCTGACGCTTTTCCTTGTTAAAATTATACATATAATAAGAAGGAAATATTGCATCCTGGTTTAATATTAACATTGGATTGTTACACCGGAACATTTCCTTCTAATGAAATTGTATGCTGGTTATAGTTGAACTCTGATACTTTTAAGAAAAGAACACCTATGAACTTAAAGATGAAATTGCTTTCCAGTTGGTTGCTGCCTTGCTGGATTTGCATTATGTTTTCAGTTTTTATGTATCTTTATGGATTTCAATGTTGACTTTTTATGCTTGTGGTCATTATTGAGACCACCCCTGTATTTCCTTTATGAATATCACCTTTCTGAGGCTCTCTCGTTCGTCTGCATTGTATATATTAAAGCTTTCTTGTAATGCTTATGTTACAGGTGTAAATATAAAGCGTAAATGCATACTTGAGCTACAGCGACTATAAGTTTTTTGCATTATTCAGTCAATTACAACCTGATAGGGTAGCTGATGCATATTTCTCTTGGTTCATGTGAATGAAGATTGCTTTTTCTTTATTTCATTGCACCCCACATGCTCTAATATGTTTGGAGATATTTATGCCCGTAGTTGGATTTCTCTTCCTCCTACCAGCTGCATCTTTTTCATATGTTTGAAGCAATCTAAACGAGTTTCAAATATGTTACTCTTTATTCTTCAATTCCTTCTACGATTCGTTGGGCTTTCTTAGTCTGTTTGTAAATAGGATACCTCCATGTTCGTGTGTATTTGTCCCTTTAATCCTATTTTACGGAGATGCATTTTTTATACACACACGATTTCTGATAAAAGTTGTTTGTTTATTTTTATTATAGTCCTACATTTCAGAGGTTCGCTGGAGGACATCAAAAAGGATAGAGGAGCTTTCTAATATGGGTAATGACCTTCATCTTTCTTCCTCGTCCTTCAGTCAATACTATTTTTTCATTAGATGCATTTATACTATGTGCTGCTAATCATTGTTTGCTATTTGCAGCGGCTCAGAAGAGGAACAATATTGTTGAGCAAGTGAAGGATGCCTCAAAAAATCTTGAGGTTGATGTTTGCAATTTTGAACTTACCATTTTAAATTGATGTGATTTGCCTATGTTGCTGTTCTTCCTACAAGTAATTCATAAGTAATTTCTTATGGATGACATTTTTTTCTTTTTATGCAGTCATTCAAGAACCAGTGATGCTTCAGGCTCTTTGATACGGGAAATAATGATAGATGTACAGTACGTTTTAGTTCTTAGATTTATATTTGATGGTGATAATCAAGGCTGTATTTTTTTTTACTTGTCATGAGAAAGATTTAGGCTGAAATTGCTTGTATCACTAAAGTCCTGTTTTGTTAAACGATTCTCTTTAAATGTGCCTTTTTGCTAGAGTCTGGTAACTGGTAAACATTAGTTCTTTTAGTGAGCTATTGACATCTGAAGTTCGTTTGGAAGTTCCTTGAAACATACTTACGGTATTCTAAGACTCTCTGGCATGGTTCCTCTCTGTTATTTTGGGGTTGCATCTTTCGCTTCGATTGTTATGATAGCTTTTTATCTATTTCTTGATGTTAAGTTTCACCTGTTCATGATTTAAAATTTCATGGCTATCCTCCCTTGTGATATCAAGCTTTTAAAATGAGTAAATAGTACTTACTAACTATTAAGAGTTGGGTTTTATATTAAAGGTTAACCTTAGTACTTTCATGCTTAACAGAAGTGAGATTTTATCCTTCACACACTCATTGAGAGTTGCGTGCTTCAGATCTCTCAAGTATGTCATATAAATAAGTTGGATTTTGCTACTTGTACATCAAAATGGTTCATAAGTGATTACCGAAAATGATGTGGTGAGAAAAGATTGGATGAAAAAGTTATTTGTGTTTTAAACTAATAAATGGTAAAGTCTCAAGTGGCATTATGTAAATCTTGATATGCATATAGCAAGATTCAAATAAGTTAGTCGTACACGATTTTATTGCTTCATTTTGTCATCAAGCATAGAATCGAACATGAGCTATTCGTAATAAGCTATTAAGCAATATATTTGCTTGTCGATTCTAAATTGATAATTTAAAAATGCTTAATGTGTACTTGTATATTTGTTATCGGCCAATGATTAGTCCAATTTGAAAGCGGACAAAGAGTCATCCACAGTTAGTATGAGTCAATTCTTATGTTTAGGGGTATGTTTCTTGGATGCAGTGCTTCAGGTGCTGTCCTAGACCGTTAGCAACCTGGTGCGACATGCCATGAGTTGACTCATCGGGATAGTTGACGAGTTGTTTCCTGTTTATAATTGGTCGAACTCCAAACAGACGTTTACGATTTTGTCCTATTTATCTTACAATACGTCTCCCTAGCTGAATTTAATGGTTCCGAGACACGTCCCTAGTCGATTTTGATAGTTCTGATGCCGTTACTGGAATGTCGACCTACTTAAAACTTTGACCATGATCTTCAGCTGGAGGAATTGACGAAGGAATACCAATCGGGTCTAGGTTGTTTTCCAGTCATTATACTTTGGGTCGTGCTGGAGGAAGGGATACCATTCGAGTCTAGTCTTGTTTGAATTAGTCATTTGACTCATTTTATTTTTAATTTAAGGTTCAAATGACGGGTCTTGATGGTTATTTCGGCCAATTTTAATTTAGTTCAAAACCCAATATTCTTAATTAATGTTAGATAACACTTAATTATTACTATATATTGAAAAGTAATTGATGCTAACAAGGGATTGTTAGGCAAGATTTGTACTTTTTTTTTTAGAGTATACGCAATAATTAGTATTTGAAAATAAATTTCTAAGAGAGTTTTTGGAGAAAATCAATTGGATCAACTTTTCTTAAAAGCTTTTTAAAGTTTAAACTAAAAAAGCTTTTATAAAATTAATGGATCTATAAGCAACTTTTGAATCTTAAATCCTTTTTTACTTTTTAAAAAACATACTAAACGACCTTGAAGTATACTTCAAAGTCATATTTATGGTAGTGTATTCTAAGGTCACAAATTGCTAAAAAGAGTATTGCTCTTTACATTTAGGCCATGTTTGATAGGAAGAAATTTCTATGAAAATTGAATATTATTTTTAATTTTCCACCTTTTAGACTGTTTGATAGAAAAAAATTTCTAGGCAATTGATTTTCCAACTTATACCTCACGTGACCTCATTTTCCACATTTTTCTTGAATTGATTTTTCCATGAGTTTTTGATTTTTGGTTTTCTACGCTTTTTTTTTTTGGCAATTGAAACAAATTTTATCCCAACTTGTAACAAATTTTATACTTTTAATGAACAATTTTCATAAAAAAAAAAAAGTCAAACGAACACCAAAAGATCCAAAATTTTAATATTTTTTAGTGAAATATTATACAATTAAATGACAATTTACAATTCAAATATCTTAAATTCATTTTCTTTATATTCAAATTCTATTATTATAATCAAAAGAATTAAAATAATGGTTTTTTTAAACATTTTCTATTAATAAAAAAATCCATAATAATTCTTTCACTATATAGCTAATCAATCTCATTAAAAGTTAAAGGAAATGGTAATTAAAAATCAATCAAATCAAATCAAAATCACAGTAATAAAGATGAAGATTACAGACATCAAAACTTGCAACCTTATAACAAGACTAACAGGTGGCCCTACCACCTACTTCTTCCTCGTTTCACTTCTCCGACGAAACTTAAGCACATCACGGCGAGGTACGAGCACGAGGTGATTTCCCGAGAGCCTCCGGCAATTGCTTTCCATCGCAATCATAATAAATAACGCCGGAGAAATCCAACGGCTGACACTTATCTCCCATCAATATAGTCCTCTTCCACAGCCCTTCAACATCTCCACCAAGATTATCGCCGGAATTGTTCTTGCGCCGGAATTTCATCGCCTTGTTGCTCACAGTCATTAAAAGTCGCCTCGGCTTAGTCAACGGCGAATTTGGCGAACCAGAAGCCATCTTTTTGGCGGCCAGGCTAGCATGTTTTGTGCATAGAGACCAAAAAGAAGTGAAGGGTTGTATTACATTTACCACTGGTTTCTTGAATGAGCGTCCGCCGCCGCTGCCAGCGGTGCTGTTGGGAGTGCACGGCGGTGTTATACGTACCATATTCTGGTTCTTGGGTGGTTAATGGAGGATATGGTGTTGTTTATATAGGTGAAAAGCAAGTAGAATTTTGGCTGTGCCGTGTTTTGTTTTCAGAATTCGGTCAACTATATTTATTTTGCATTTTATATATATTAAGATCAGGGAAATTGCTGCCAAATTGCAACAGATGCTGTATCTTTCTTTTCTTTTTTTGCCACTTTCCAATAAAAATCTATCGAATGTTATCTGTAAAAATTTTGACGACACTTTTTTTGTACACATAGCAATTCTCGATAATGCGGATAATAATAAAATTATTCAAAATAAGTGCTTTTTCATTTTTAAAATATTAACGGGTTTTGGACTTCAGACACTTTAAGACTTGATAAGATTGTAAAAAATAGTAAAATTGACATTTTTCATCATTAATCCTTGTAATTTATTATTAATGTACGTTATTTTTTATTTTTATTTTTATAAACATCCTCAATATTTCATTTAATTGCATATTCCTTCTTCCATTATTGCCTTCAAAAAATTCGTGTAAAATGACTAATTTGTCATTCCCTTTATATACGAAAAAGCAAACCAACTAAATTAAAAATAAATAAATAAATAAAAAATTGCAGAAAAATTCCAACTCTTTTCAAAAATACAAATATATCATCTTTTAAAATTTTCATTAAAAAAAATAATCAGATTGCCCGGTATTTCACCAATTAGTAACTCAAGATTCCATGATAAAGAAGTATCGTTAATTTCAACAGTACAAAAATCGAATTTTAATAATCACAACTTTCGTGCTAAAAAAATAAAAATGTGAGTTTGCTGTTTGCATGGTTGTCTAATGTCTAATCAATAAATCGAACTAACTTAAATAAACGTAAAGAATATCTACTGTCACGTGCAATATAGAATTCTGGTAAAATTCAATTGTATAAAATCGGATGTTAGTAAACTTTTACTCTCATATTGAAATATTTTATTTCACGTGCAATTTTAAATTTTTTGTTAAAGTTAAATGACCACGTGTCTTTTCTTTAAACCCCACGTCCCAAGCCACCACATGAAGGGAAAATTCGTTTTTAATTACTTCACGATGACGACATTTCCAGTTTAAATAATTTAAAGGTAAATTGCAAACTTAGTCCCCAACCTCTGGCTAAAGTAGCAGTCTCGTATATAATCTTTTGTTTATCTGGTTTTTATCCCCACCTTTGAGAAATTAAAATGTTTGGGACTTTTTAACAGAATCCGTCCAAAACAAATTTTAAGTGAAGTCAGCTGACCTGCACGTGCCTTATGATGAAGGGTAAACTTGTACAAACACTAAATTTTTTTTAAAAAATAAATTAAAAAACATCATAAAAGGAAAAGAATAATATTTATTCCACCCCATCTTTTCAAGTATTATAGCTTATTTGTGAGAGGTTTTTTCAAAACAAAAATAATCTTTTGAAGACTATGGTCAAAAGTAGGAAAATTATGATCTCGTAGAATGCGTGAATAAGATTGTTTTCAAACTCTTCAATACAAACTCTATAAATTGATCCATTCAAATTTGTACACCCATTGAGGACAACCACGAGCCACCGCATAGTGACAGCACCCTCACTACAAGTTATAATCAACACATTTCTTTGCTCGTGAATTTGATTTCTGGATTTTTACTTTGCTTTCGGTGGCGTTTGTAGGCCGAGGAGTTCTAATAAGTGTAAGATTAAGCGGTAATATAGCCCTATCCGGCATGGAGTTGGGTTGCAGCCGAAGAGTTATTTTATTTTATGCCTGTTTTATTATTTGTCCTTTTATATTTGGATTAATTGATTGGACAATTTTGCCCTTTGTTAAACGTAATGTACTGGCCAGCTGTTTAACGGCTGTTTTGGACAATTTGTTGGCAAATTGGGAATATAAAACCAGACAAAGTTTGGAAGTAAACTTGCAAATTACCCTTTATTATCACACAGTATCCTGAACTGGAAATCCGTAAATATCCCTCGTCTTCATTGATCTGAGAAGAAGGCGAAGAAGAGGAGGATCCAAACCCTACCAAACAACACCGTTCCTCCTCCTCCTCCTCCTCCTCCAGTCTTCCAATGGCAGAGAAAACTCCTGAGAGCAAAAAAACAATCCCACCGTACGTGAAGGCGCTATCGGGGTCACTGGGAGGTGTAATGGAGGCGTGCTGCTTACAGCCGATTGACGTCATCAAGACTCGTCTCCAGCTGGACCGGTCCGGTTCGTACAAGGGAATTATCCACTGCGGCTCCACCATAACTCGAAATGAAGGTGTGCGGGCATTATGGAAGGGATTGACTCCATTCGCCTCGCATTTGACTTTGAAGTATACGCTCCGGATGGGTTCCAATTCCGTCCTGCAGTCGGCGTTCAAGGACGCGCAAACGGGTAATATCAGTCACCATGGGAGGCTGCTTTCCGGATTCGGGGCGGGCGTGCTAGAAGCTCTTGTTATTGTCACGCCATTTGAGGTTAGTTAATTTTCTTTATTTAATTAGTTAAAGGGGTTTTATTCTTAATTAAATGGCAAACCACTCTTGGTTTGATCGACTCTTTAGTTTTACTAGTTGGAATTCAAGTGGAAAGGGTGAAATCACAAATTGACCACATGTTGCTCTGAATAATGTGTGTGATTGATTATCAAATGCAAATCATTAAGTTTAATAGAATTCCAAGGATTGGATGTTTGATAATCAATTCTAATATTGCATTAGCTTATAACTGAAAGTTTCACTGCCAGTTAATTTAAGTGCAATTGTGAATGCTGGAACTTGAGTTCTATGTAGTATGGTTTAAATGATTAATATGTGTGACTGATATCATCTTATAATTTCAATTATGAAATTAGAGTAAAATTGACTCCAAGTTCTTTAGAATGTTTGGTCTTAGATTAAGTGAACCATGGGTCCTGATGGATGCAGTTGGGTGGCAATTTCTCCAACAATTAATACATATCAATCAATTTCTAACTTTTTTATCCCCGTCGTGATTGTTATCTCCAGCCTTCAGCTGTTCATTTATGCCCTATTGTAACAGCTAGTTGCTGCACATACTATTTTGAGTATTGTAGGGGTAGCATTTTAGTTTCCCTTCCCTGGCTTCCAAAGAATCTTTCCTTGCCTGCCCTCTTAATCTGATTCATTTCTGTGCTTGACAGCTTTGGTGCTAGTGCCAAATAATGCTACCTGTTGTCCGTGTGCATATGAATCCTGCATTACTTGAACGACGCCATTTACCTGAAATTTTTGAAGTTGGATTTTTCCATAGTCTTTTTGTTTTGGCTATCTTGACACTATTTGATAGCTCGGACTTTCTTTTCTGTGGAATGTATGTCTAAGACAGTTAGGATGACAAAATATAATCGATGCAGGTGGTGAAAATCAGACTACAGCAGCAGAAAGGATTGAGTCCTGAACTTTTGAAGTACAAAGGACCTCTACATTGTGCTCGTATGATCATCCGTGAAGAAGGTATACTTGGTCTGTGGGCAGGAGCTGCTCCAACTGTTATGCGCAACGGGACAAATCAGGCTGCCATGTTTACAGCCAAGAATGCATTTGATGGGATTTTGTGGAACAAACATGAGGGTGATGGGAAAGTGCTCCAGCCATGGCAGTCCATGATATCAGGATTTCTTGCAGGGACGGCTGGTCCAGTATGCACCGGGCCCTTCGATGTTGTAAAGACGAGGCTAATGGCTCAGAGCCGTACTGGAGGTGTGTTGAAGTACAAAGGCATGGTTCATGCTATCAAAACTATATATGCTGAGGAAGGTTTGCGTGCATTGTGGAAGGGACTGCTACCACGGCTTATGAGGATCCCACCTGGTCAGGCCATTATGTGGGCCGTAGCTGACCAGATAACTGGCTTATATGAGAGGAGATATATGAAGAATGCATCATTATAAGACCAATTTTGCACTCTTCTCTTCATAACTTTCCTGTTGGGTCTCTGAAATTTTGAGTTTTCGAGTTCTTTCACGCTCCTTAAATCAGAAAAGGCAACGATTCAGATTTTCTTTACCCCATTTTCTATTCAAATTCGGGTGAACCAATAAGTATCTTTTGCTTGGATTTTCTTACTTCTATGAAATTAGGACGTAGATGAGGAACTCTATTGATGATAAAGTGCTTGGAGCTGTTCTTGAAACAAAAGTTTGTTAATTCTGATTTTTGTTCATTATTGTAGTAGGTAGTAGTAATAAAGAAACCACTTTTTGGATTCCTATAAGAAGGGCCCTTATTTCTCCATATTTTTCCTGATCAATCTATCATTCTTTTGAACTTGAGAAATCTGTATGCAAGAAAGCTTCGGGGTTATTAATTGCTATGACATTGTAATTCATTTAGCGTCAATGGGGCGTGTTTGTTTATTAATGCATGCATTCATTCTGGTAATTGTCCTGACTCCTAAGAATGTTTCTGTTATTTCTAATGCTAATTTAGTTCTGCAAATTCGAGCATTTCTTATGTGGAATGAATTGCTAGTAGGATTCAGAGTTACTCGTGTGGAGGACTGCCTTTTGGTGTATAATATGCTTTGCAGTTGGGAGAATCTTCCATTAAATTTTAGGACTGAATTTTAGACAAAAGGAAAGAGCCAAAATTTTAGACAAGATGGGGACTCTGGGAGATACTGACCATTAAGTAATTCATTTGTTCATGGCAGCTTTTTGCTAGCTTTCATGTATGTTATCTGTTCATGAAAATTAGTTAATTCCTTTGTGTTTCTTTTCTGTAACTTCCAAAGTGGAAACAAGAGGTCGAAACTTTGAATACTGGTTCAGAGACTCTTATGGCTTAAAATTCACTTCTGTGCAATATCAAATTACTTATCTATCATTGAAAACTGGGGGTTTTCACATTTTCTTGATTTCAAATCAAACTTATAAAGAACCATTACAGTATTATGATTGGATTATTGAGTTGTACAAGAGCTAATTTCTTCCTTAATGCTCCCGGCTAAATGTCCTTTGGGCCATTTGCCTCTTCAGAGTGGATTCGTTCATCGGAATGGCTGGGTGTAAAGGACACAGAGATGGCGAATCGGGATGAAATGAATATAGACATCATATGATATTTGCATTTGTTTGACCAAATTGTAGTTCTTTGTTTAAAATTAGTGATCATGCTCTCATAAACGTGTTATTTTGTGAAATATCAATTGCAAAGATTGTGACACGTTGTTTACATTATTGATGCATGTAGGAAATTTACCCTCTCTTATTCGTGTATTTTATTCTCTATGGTGACGAATTCACAAGAAAAAAACTAATCTATTTTTCATCACCGTGTAAAGAGACTAACTTTAGGCTATGTACGAATCATGTTTATAATCACTGAACCCGCTTTTTATTCACACATTTCGAGGAATTTATAAATATTACTCAATTTTTTACAACTCATTTATAATTTAAGTTGTTTATTAACACCTTCCAAACATACTTTTAATTAAGTTCCTGTTTGATTTTTTTTTTCTTTTTTTTTTTTTTGGAAAGAATGAGTTTTTGAATAGTAAATTTTGAAATAATGTGTGTTAAAAAATAAGAAAATATTTTGAGTTTACGTAAATAATATTTTTATTGTGAAAATGTGTGGTTGAAAATGTGTATGAAAAAAAAAGAACGAGGAAGAATAGTTATCAAACAAGGGATAAATATAGTTAAATTTGAAAAATCCTATTATCAATATTTTGTGATTAGTAGCCTATTTGGGATCTCCTCTTATTTATTGGTTGAATCATTTGTCCTCTCACAAATACTCCTAATTCCCCAAAATAACAGCTCTCTAAGGCTGAAATTTACTCGCATAAAATAGTGGAAAAATCTTCTGTAGATACTCCAATATTTATATCAATAATGTACTGCAAATTCTAGAGATATCCAATATGGAGGAATTTTACACGATTGTATTTCACCATTGCTAAAATACAACCACAAAAATTGTTGGATAAAATATCTAATTATGTAACATTAAAAAATAATGTTGGATTTGGGAAATTAATGTTACGTACATATATTAATTATTATGATCAATCTAATTGTCATTTTAACTACAGCAAGGGGTCAAGTCGCGTGTCCACTTGTCTTAAAATGAATATTTATGTGTTGATCATTGAGATTTATTTGGATAAGAGAATGCATTGATCCCCGATGCTTGCTTGAATAAGTATCTGTAGGACTTTATGACACTTGTATATAAGAACCGTGCAATAGGTATATCAGACGGAATACACACAACAGTGGGTGGGTGGGAGGTCTTTGCCAATATTTTAATTACATGAGGCTCACCTCATGGGAGTGAAATTCAAAATTCTGTATCAATTTTGTTTTATTTCCCTGTACTCACGGCATTATTTTTTATATAATCATGATTACATGCCTCGAATAGCCTCCAACATGCACAACTCATTTTAGTGTAAATTATGACAAATCAACTTTGATGTTAGTGCATCATGATTTTGTGTTAAAATGGAATATTCTAATATGTCACGAAAACACGGAAATCAGTAAACTTTGAAAATGAAAACTTAATCATGAATTTCAACAACATAATGAAAAATGTCTAAGTAATGAAATGATAAAATACCCTTACCGAACTCTTATAAATAGGTCATTGCACAATTAAAAGGAAAATATCAATCGATCTCAATCTAAAAAGAACTTCTCTTTCTCAAATGCAAATTTGAGTGAAATGCCAAAAAAAAATCAAGAGGAAGAAACTTGATAATTTGAGAGAAAAAAATATACGGTTTTATGCAAGAAATATATCTAGTTTGAGCCATATTTTTTGTCCAAATGTATCTTAGAATAGTATTTTCATGGAAAATGTATGGTTAAAATAAGAGAGAAATTTTGAATTTACGTGTAATATTATTTTAAAAAAGAGTATATGATTGAAAATAAGAAATAGAAAAATGTATAACGAGGTCTAATTTTTTAAAGTCCACACTATACGAAAATTTCCTTTTTTTTTTTTTTCCTTATTAATTTTTTCGTTGAAACCCTACCGAGTCGCTATAGACACGAAACCACTCGTTATATATAAGGACTTATACAGTCTTAATACATACAGTGCCGACTTCAAACTCAGAAGCTTTACGCACCCTAACCGTTCACTGTACTATTCTCTGTGTGTATTGCTATAAACCCTAGTTT
Organism: Fraxinus quadrangulata; assembly: GCA_903798255.1. Lineage (NCBI taxonomy): Eukaryota > Viridiplantae > Streptophyta > Magnoliopsida > Lamiales > Oleaceae > Fraxinus > Fraxinus quadrangulata. The sequence goes on along the minus strand of CAIGRB010140771.1, from coordinate 25,209 downwards.
GACAAACTTCTTATTTTGAAACCGCTGCAGTTCCTGCTGGTACGTAACTTTGTGTTGATTCTGTGCTTCTTCTTCCTATTTTTGATAAATTTTTGATACCTCAATTTTTATTAGTAAGTATTTTTGAGCTGTATTTTTAATTTTGTTGTTGTAGTAATAAACGATGTCGGATGATGAAAGAGAAGAGAGGGAGCTGGATCTCACCTTGCCTGAAGTTGTTACCAAATACAAATCCGCTGCAGAAATTGTTAACAGTTACTACCTTTAATCCTTTTTTTTCAATTCTCTGTGGATATAGATAACTGCGTTTATCTGTGTATCAATAGTTTTTGTATATGTGTTAATTTATATGTAATTGTGTTTGTGGTTGTGGTTGTTGCTTTGTAAATCTTTAATTGAGACAATGAAAGGAGTTAACCTTTCAGGTTTTTGTTTATTCTTGACTGAGGTGTTTGATTTTCCATTTAATGTGTGATGAATTTATCAAATAACGTTCAATGTATGCAGAGGCGTTGCAGTTAGTGTTGTCAGAATGCAAGCCCAAGGCTAAGATTGTTGACCTTTGCGAGAAAGGGGATGCTTTCATCAGAGAGTAATCTTTTTTCTTCTGTGTGTTTTATAGGATCAGTTTTACAATAGGGAAAAATAGAATCTTTAATATTAAGTTGGTATATTATATTTGCAAATGTATGTTTGTGACATAATTTATCATTATGGAGCTGACTGTAATTAATTGTTTGAATGATGGGTTTTATTTTTAGTCAAACTGGGAATATGTACAAAAATGTGAAGAAGAAAATCGAAAGGGGCGTTGCCTTCCCGACTTGCATTTCTGTAAACAACACAGTATGCCATTTTTCACCATTGGCCAGTGATGAGACTGTGTTGGAAGAAGGCGACATGTTGAAAATGTAATATTTCTTCTACACGTACATATACACACACATACTTTTATTCTTAAACTTTTCAATATCACGATTGCGAAGATGGGTTTTTGTTTGAATGCAGTGATATGGGTTGTCACATAGACGGGTTTATTGCTGTAGTTGCTCACACCCACGTTCTTCAAGAAGGCCCTGTGTCTGGCAGGGCTGCTGATGTTATTGCTGCAGCAAATACTGCTGCTGAGGTTGCTTTGAGGCTTGTGCGACCGGGGAAAAAAGTATGTTCTATTTCTAGTTTTGCTTTTTTTGTTGAGTGCAATCTTGTTGGACTTTTGACTGATTACTGTTGAATGAAAAAGTCATGTTCTTGAATTTGTCGACTTGGTTTGTTTTTTAATTCGCTGATAATTGTTTTCCATTTTTATGTTTTTGTTTTCACATATCCCATGAAATTCGCAGATGATGAGCTACATCTCATTTAAGGCAGCAGTGCAACAATTATCTTGATTTTTGTTCAACCCTTTTCAAGTTTCAATCTATCTGTGTCGGCAGTTTTTAATATCAATATAAAGAAGTTTTTCTCCATCAATTTCTTTGTTATCTGAATAGAGAGGAACTTGCACATTATTTCTTATTATATCCTTCCAGTTCCCCTAAATGATGAATACTTTATATTAGCTATGGATTACATCTAGATGAAGCTTAAAGTCATAGTTACTCTGATAGGGGATGTCAAATTCTTGCTATTAGTGTCAATCTAAATACTTCACCAATTACTTAGGATTTAATTGTTAATATTGGAAGGATGCTGTAATTTAATGTCTGTAAGCACCTTTAAAATGAAGTATGGATTAAGCTATTTGTATAATGTTGGATGGCAACATCGTTGACAATGTACGAGTTGTCAAAAAATTGTTTGTTGAAAAAACAAATTTTTGTTCAAATTGTCCAATGACAACATGTGTGGCATGTTGTCAACAAAGTTGCCATTCAACATTGTACACCAAGCATGATTCAAGAAGTATATAGATATTTAATGAAGAATTAATCTGTGTCAGTGAAGAAGGCAACTTTGCCGAGGCAATCAATTCCTCTCGGTCCCACTTGAAAATTCTGACTGGTGAATTACTTCTGGTGTTGTAATACCAGCCAATTCTAGTGAGCCAAAATCATGTAATTAATAAGAAATCGTTCAGAAGTTTTAAGTTGATTTTAACTTTTATTCGAATATCTGATAAAGCATTTTCAGTTTCTTTTCTTGACTTCATGTTTTCCTTTTCGTACTAAATACAGCTCATCTTTTTTGCTTGTTCAATTTCAAGGATGTTTGCCTTTTCACTCTAATGTGATTCTCTACTTGGTGACGATAATCATTGGCTATGGATCTTGCATCCTGTGAAGCTCACTATAGTCATAGTTACACTGAGAGCAATCACGTTTCGTGGTTTCTTTGACTTTATTAGATTGAGTTTTCCTTCTTTTCTGTTAATTCCTTATTGGACTGGTATAGTAATAAGGCACATTTGATCTTGAAACCGTTTTACTCAATTGTTGCAATTAATAACATGCCAGCAATGATCGATAATAAACTTGTGCAGATAGCATAGTTGTATAGCACAGGATAGAGCTGTTGTTTATTGGCCATTCATTCACGTCTTCTTTTCGTGGCTGGAAAAAGTTCCACCCCTACCCCACCCTTCTAAATAAACATAGAACGGGAAAAGCTGAACCATTTAGACACTACTCTCTTCAGTCTTTACTCCTCGCTCCTCACCCTCCCTCAAGATGGAAGGAAAGAGTGTGTGTTTTGAGGTGTAAAGATCACACAAAATGAGAAAGGGAGCCCCTTTAAAGGACACCAATCCCTCATTCTTATTTTTTCCTTGTTCTGGTCTGTGAATCTGTAACTAGCCTTTTGGGTTTTGACCCCAATCTTTTTATTTTAGAATCTTTTGTTTATTCAAGTTCACAATCTAAATTGATCGTCAATTTTTCCAGGCAGATAGTCTGTGAAATGGAAAATAAATGACATTCCTCTTCGTTCCTTTTTGGCCTGGAAGAACGCATGTTTGCAAGTTGATCTATTTCCATGGTGTTTCCTATTTGGTTTGTTGTCAATATTGATCTAGTCTGTATATCTGGTTTTTGGACTTGTATACATGGTGGAGTTCTTGATAATTTATTTAGCCAGGGTAATTTCTAGCATCTGTCTGCTGCAATTAGGCATGAGCTTAAATATCAATTAGCTTAGAGATGCACAGCTTGATTCTTAGATAAATTATTTGGCAACAATTAAATTGTACTTGCTAAATCAGTGTGATATTTTGACAGTCATTTAAACTTTTTCTCGTGAATATGAAATTAATTGTGATCTGTACTGGTACTTTGATTTTCTTTCCATCCAGTTCACATAATTAATGAGTTGTGTTTCTATTGCTGGCAGAACAAAGATGTGACTGAAGCAATTCAGAAAGTTGCCACGGCTTATGACTGCAAGATTGTTGAAGGGGTCCTAAGTCATCAAATGAAGCAATTTGTGATAGATGGGAACAAGGTTGTGCTTAGCTTCCCAGGTCCTGAGACAAGAGTAGATGAAGCCGAATTTGAGGAAAATGAGGTTTATGCTATTGATATTGTTACAAGTACTGGCGAGGGAAAGGTATCTCTATGTTGTATGCTTTTATAGCAGCATGAAGTAAATTTGGTTTCTGTGCACCCAAACATTATTAACTCAGAATTTGTGTCTCACTTGCAGCCTAAGCTGTTGGATGAGAAACAGACGACTATTTACAAAAGAGCTGTTGACAAAAATTATCACCTGAAGATGAAGGCCTCGCGATTCATATTCAGTGAGATAAATCAGAAATTTCCTATCATGCCATTTACTGCTAGGTTTGCTTTGCTTAAGTGTGTTTCTAGTTTATACTATTGCCCAGTTCTTTCGCTAAGGTAATGAGCAGGATGAATGTATAACAGGGCTTTGGAAGAGAAGCGTGCTCGACTGGGTCTAGTAGAATGTGTTAATCATGATCTTTTGGAGCCATATCCCGTTCTTCACGAGAAGCCTGGTATGAGCTATATGACAGGGACCGTTACTGTTAAAAAATTTAAATTGCTTGTCAACTTACTAGAATATTTACGAGAGAGATGATTTATTTGCTACGCGTCAAAGTTTGACTGCTGGGTTGCAGGTGACCTAATTGCGCACATCAAATTTACTGTGTTGCTGATGCCAAACGGGTCAGATCGCATCACATCTCATCCTCTACAGGAGCTGCAGCCCACCAAAACAATAGATGATCCAGAGATAAAAGCCTGGTTAGCTTTGGGCACAAAGACCAAGAAGAAAGGTGGTGGAAAGAAAAAAGGTTAGTTGGAATACAAAATTTTCCCTTGTATCATTGCATTCGACAAGATATATATACATTTCTTTCAGGCACTACATCCATTGAATATATGTGTGAAAAATGTAATTCTGCAGGTAAGAAGGGCGAAAAAGCTGCAGAGTCGGCAGATGCTGAATCCAAGGATGTGGAACCAAATGGCACAACCTCCAAAGAATGAGAAATTTCTGACCTGTATTTTCTCCATCCAATTTTGGTCACTAGTGTATTTGGTTGCCTTTTGAGTTCTGGAGTTAGTCATGAAATGTTGATCTTATATATCTCCTGTGTGCCTACTGAAAGTCCAGTGTAGCCAACCCTTTTGTGTATCCTTATCGTTTTAGATAGATAGAGTTTTTTATAATTGAAACAGGAAATTGACCTGAAGAATTAACATAAAATAATGAGTTTCCATAGAAGTGTTGATCCTGTTGGATTAATTGGGTGAATTTTCTTGATTTTCACGTGTGTTTGAATATTGTTGGATGGAGATCAGCAATGAAAGCTCTGCACTTTTACTGTAAACAAAAATGGGTTGCTCTATTAGACGAAGAGGATTCTGTTGTGAATTATGCAAACCAGTCATATAGGATGTAAAAAAGAAGCACAAATCAAGTACCTCCGTTTTCATCGATAAAGATTAATTCAACTTTGATTGAAGAGATCCGTAAACCAAGGCAAGATAGTCTGAAGCTCTTGGGTAAGTCGGATCGATTGAATTCAAAATCCTCAGACAGCACAGAATGATTTGGGGTCTTGTAGGGGATTTTGAAGTAATTGATTTTTGATTATGGACTTATCCACTACAGATTAATTACCATAAAGTTCTTGGGCGGTACTTGGATTATCTTGAATCGTTACTTACTGTGAGTAAATGTGAACAAAACTCGGTGCTATCTCAATCAAAGACAATTTCAACAGTGTTCTGGTTTTGGTTGCTGGGATTGCCATTAGAGTATGACAATGAAGCAAATCTGTTCAAGATTGTCAAGAAGTTGGAAAGACCAATCAAGGATGACATTTTGAGCGACGATTGCCAGAAAGGGAAAATTTGCTCAATATTTAGATATTGCACCAGGAAATGTTTGTGCATGCCACCTAGAACATGGGAGAAAAGCAAGATGAAGATTTGATCGTGTTATAAAAACTGCCGATTAGTCTTCTCTAGTAAATCTAGCTGTAGTAGTAGAAGTCATAATTCATTTTCATTTTGCACTTTCTTTCTTTGTACTGTTACAGAACCAGCTGTGTTCACTTGGAGCACGTCACGAATGTTTAACATGGTGCATAAAACTCACTTGGCAGAAAATGGATTCTCAATCTCAAATCAGCACTACTTTCCCAGTATATATTTAATGTTTCTACAAAAACCAAACATTGTTCACAACTCTCATCGTCAACATCGAGCAAGGCCTGTATGCACGAAACTATCACCCTTCTGCCTAAAAAACTATGCCATGAAGGGGTTGCACTATTTACAGTGTTGGTTGTGCTGGAAAATAATGAAAGAGAAATAAAAATTGAAAATGAAAATATATTACCCAACAAATGAAAACAAGACCGGCCAAAACAATGGAGTTTCAAGAGAATCAAAGAATGTGTGAAGCACTAGCCGCAAGTCAGAATCTTCGGTGTAACCTACAAAAAGAAGAAAATTTGTCAGTCAAATTGTTTGTGGACGAACATTTGTAAGCAAAACCATGTCTATCGAGTGTACACACACAGTTCATGCACTGGCAATAATCTTAGCAGTCCAACCTGAGTAGAATTATATATCTAAGGGCCAACTCAAATGCTGACCATATCAAAGCCCAAAGACTTGCATGTTAAGCTGTGGGCAGCATGTTGAACTCTAATGACAAGTCGAGGCATGCGATTACTCGTGTATAGAGGTCTTTCCCATTTGATTTGCTCCTTAATAACAACAGGGGACTTTAATTACACTGGTTTTTCCTTAGTTACTCCAATACTTCGTTTGGTACTCAGATGATCCCGGTCTAATGAATAGCTTTTTAAGCTCTTCTGTTCTTCTAAAATCTACTCCACTTGTTATCATAGTTAAAAACAAAAAATTAAAGACTTCTATGTGACTGTGACTCCTATACCTTAGGTTTTATTCTTTGACGCTAAAGGTCACTTGCTATCGCACCAACACCTGCATGCTTTAAATTGAACTTGTGATTCCTATACCTTAGATTTCCACAACTGCATGCTTAAAGTATCTCCACCCACATCTTCATTTAAAATTTTACAGATAATCACATGTAACCTGATTTTACCGTTGAAAGATTTTTTAATGCTTTAGGGTCCATTTGATTGGTTTAAATTCCTTGGAAAATGCCACATCCGAGGAATTCAATTTCTACTTTGACTGTTTGAGACGAAAGTGAAAATGAAGTTCGAATTCCAAAGTACAATCACTTGAAGCTTGTTTTTTGCCAATTTCATGAAGAATGCATTCATATGGGGTACTTGGATTTTTATTTTCCAACTTACATGAAATTGGAAAGTCTTTCCACCTTTGTCAATCAAACCCTTAGAGTAATGTTTGGCTTTTCTTTATAGCAAGTCAAATTTACGTTACTGATTTTGCCAAATATTATTTTTACAACTTAATTTTTTGAGATGATAAAAATAAGAACCCCCACCCCCCTGGATTCATTCCATCCGATGGAATGCAGTAGCTTTTCTGGGATTAAGCAACTTACCTATATTCCTTCAATTTTCACTGGCTCGCGCAAATACATAAAACTGCTCTCTCCATTGTATGCATGAGAAGTCACCTGTAGCCTATGGCATTTTTAGTGCCTGTTTTAATTGCCCAAATGCTGCAGGATGCATTCTTGAAATGGCAGCATTAAACGATTCCCCATGAAGAGTCGCACAAGTTTGGAGATTTTCCCTCACTGAGTTCTCCAAGGAAATCTGGTTTATTGGGTCAGAGAATTTGATCTGCAAAAACAACTAAATAAGTAAAAGATTATGTGACCAAATATATGTGATTCCATGATATACAGAAGCAGTATACCTCTCTCCTCCTCAACTCTTTGCTAGGAACTTGGGGGCTGCTGGAATACGTGTTATCACTACTGTATTTCAAGTAAATTTGAGTTCCAATCAGAAAAGAACATTAGAGGATTTGTCAGCCTGATCATACTAAGACAAGGCCAATGATATATCAAACCTCGATTCCTCTTCATTTAAGTCCCCACTTCCACCCAAGATCACACTTGTACATACGCTACAAAGAACAAATCTCATCATCATCGCATTAAAGAATAAATCACTGCTGCTAGAATAGCACAAGAGATCATCAAAACGCATTTGAAGAAGTACCTTAGGATCTGATCAAGTTTATCAAGTACTTGAGGCAATCTCAAAGTTAAAATTATTGAAAGAGCTAAACCAAATGTCTTCCTCTGAGTGGAAATTACATTGTCAACCTGCACATGATCCAAAGGGCAATTAGAAATGTATATTAGAGAGGAAAAAAGGAAGCGAATTGAAACTAAATTCTAATTACAGTCAAATGAGCAATGCAAAATCACGGCGATGCATATTGCATATTCAGAATTTGTTGGTATCGATGATGCAGTCTCAAGGCTATCGGAGATAGCACCTTGAAGGAGCTGTAGGAACAAAAAATGCACAATACTCCGCAAATCAATCCCACGTTTTCAAGACATCATGACAGCTTCAATGTTACCGAAAAAAGTCATATGACAAGGCTGTTGCAGATTAATTTATAACTAAAATTAAGTTTTTACCCCAACACATTTTTATACCTCCGACGTTTCAAGCACCTATCTAAAGCGTGTATAACTCCGGGGTCAAGAAAACATCCTTTTGCACCTCAAGAAAGTGTCTTCGTAAAGAGTAAATAGAGAGGACAAACACAAGCGTGAAAGAACTTTCATGTACATCTAATAACATGGCATCAAGCGAGGATTACACAAATCCAAACAAAAGCATAGGCTGGGGAATCTGCATGTGGCTGTACCTGTTAATGATAGATTGCTAATGTAAAACCAATGACTTAATATGTAATTATCAAGATGCACAGAATTCAGAAAGAGAAAATTTGAAGTGGTAAACCATGCATGTATCATTACATGCCATATTTTTTCCAAGATGAAACAGAGAGCATTTAAATTACATCACAACTAATACAAAGACAGAAATTCTAACCTTGTCAAGCCATACATCTACCAGGCAAAGAAGTATGCTTTCTTCACTTGGGAATCCAGCTTTCTGTAAGAGTGCTAAAAGTGATGGTTCTGATGTCAGTTGCGCAAGGTAATTAGTGTTCATGACTAAAACCCTTGCTAGTATGGCTGCTGAAGATGCTTTAACAGCTGTTTTAGAAGGATCATGATCATCTCCTCCAGTCAAGCATATGACGAGTAATTTCTAGCAAGATATTGCAAAATTTGAACTCAATGAATCTATCTAGAGTGGAGGATAGAGAAAATAGGGAAACCTAAGGATGCTGCTAGAAAAACTATGAAATCTAAAGCAAAGAAACCCAATTACCTGTATAATTGTGCTAATTAACTGGGGCACCTCAGTCGGGAAACACTGCCAGATTGCAAAAGCAGATGGATATTATTTACCCAAAATTCATTACCATTTGCAATTGCATCTCATTCAAAGTCAAATCTAAAACAAGATGGCATTCCACTTCTCAAGAGTCCAGATTCAGTTGCAGCAGCATATATTAGTCATCTAATAAGTACTAAAGCCACTGTGCGTAAAGGTCAAACCACTTTAAAATCAGATCGAGACAAGCTTTCTCAATTTTAAAACACAATCCATAAATTCACATGCTATTCGAACTTGTAAAAACTGGTTTTGCTTCCTTCAATAATGCATTACTATTAATAAAACCCTAATTAGTCAGATCAATTCAGTTGCAAAGTCGATTATATACCAATGCTACTTGATAACGGCCAAAACATTACGAAAATCAGATCCGACAAGCTTAATCCCCTTCTAATTTAAAATGCATTATGCAAATGAAAAACTTACTTGAACGTGAAAAATGATTTGCTCCCTTTAATATCATAGTGCTCTATCAATATAACTTAAATATATATATAGCAGTGAGTTGGATTAATCCACTACCTGAACTAAAGTATCCACAAGCGGAAGAATTGAAAGCATCCCCCTATCATTGACATTACCAACAACCAAATCTAGAAGTTTTGCAAGAGTAGATGCGTGCATATTGAGAAATTCAATTCCACCCAAAATTATGTAGCTTTCAATGATGCTGGCAGCCATCTGCATGTCATATCAAATGTCAAGCGGATGTAACCTTCCAAAAAAATGTAACTGCTGAAGAGTAACTCCAAACCTTTAAGTGATCAAAGCTTCTTTCCAAGATTTCCACTAGACATGGGAAATAGCCTAATAGCTGAGGAACTATTGTGGGGGCATGAGAAAGAGTGGCTTCCCACAGCTGCATGCCAGTGAGATTGAAGGGGGCAAATAGAAAAAATGGTAAGCCTTACAACTGATTAGGACCAGTCGTGAAGTTAGATGTGAATATGACATACCTGCATGGTGTCTTCCAAAAGTTCATCAGGGCTATCTACACTGATCCCACTCTGTAAAATGGGGACTACAATGTTGTAACAGATAGGTGATTGATAACCAAGTGCAACTACAAAGTTCCTGAGTGCTGCCAAAAGCTGAATCTGCAGAAGGCTTTCACCAGAGGATTCTTCCCAGGCCTATGAAAGTATATTAAATCACAATCTAATATGCTGGAAGCTACGCACTTCACGTAAATTGTTCGTATCTATTTGTCTCTAGACTTCTTTTTTGCCTTTTTGAATGCATAAAAGGGCAAAAATGGTCACTCAAGTGAATATTACTAAAACTCAAAGAGTGTACCAGAACAAAAATAAGTCTTTGCATTTTTCTTTTGATCCCAATAACTGTAGCAAACAAATACCATGCAATTGTTACCAGCATGGACAAAGAAAAACTCAAAAATGAACCAGGGCAGATGCATGAATTCTACTCAAACTCGACTGAGATGGGTAAGAAAATCTAGTAAGCAACAAGGCAATCTTATGCCCTAATAGATTTCAGAAAAGATAGCCTGTGAAAATTAAAAATGGGAATGGGAATCATGCCTCATTTCCACAATGAACTTATGGAATCAGTTCCAGAACTATTAATAAATAAAGCCATAGGGACATGGAGATAATTTTAAACCTTCAATTCCTTGCAGTTTCAATTTTTTCTTCTTGTTTTTTCCATTTTTGTTTGTGGTTTAAAAAGGAAGTGGGATAGTTGAAGAGAAAATATGGCATTACTTTCTTTAGAGTAGAAAACAAAAATGTATTATCGAGGAAAATATGAGCCACATAAAAAAACATAAATAAGGGTGTGTTTGAGCCACATTATTTTGGAATAATATATTTTGGAATAATAGATTGATGGAGAATATGTGGTTGAAAAAGAAGGAAAAGTTATTGATGTGATGGAAAATTTTATTTTATTGAAGAATATGTGGTTGAAAATGAATAGAAAAATGAGAATTACAAAAATAATGTGGTTCAAACAGGGGCTAAGTTTAGAATCAATACCTTCTGGAAAAACTGCATCAACTTGTTTGCATAAGGAATAACTTCAGTGACCCGTGCAATGAGACTAGCAATTGTATTCAATACTTGCACCTAAACGTGAAGTTTATGGAAACAAATGTTAAATAGATAACTTGGTTTATAATATTATCGAGGAAAATATGAGCCACGTAAAAGCAAAAAGCATGTTGAGATTTTGAATTGGACTAGAGAAGAAGTTGCTACAGAATTATGGTGCATTTTCTACTGCAAGTCAATCAATTAATTAATAATTGCAACAGACAGACCACATAACAAAATGAGATGTGATCCAGTGACTTCATAGCACTAGGAAATAAATCATATTTCTTCTTAAATGTTTACTCTATCATTTGTTTATTCTAACGAGATTTTATTCTTCATTGAATTATAATTTTAGGTCACTCACCTTCAAGTCAAGTACTAACCATTAGTTCCTAATACCAATTTAAATCTAATAATAATATTTCAGGGGCTAGATATGTCAAAAAAGTCATGAAAGCATCATGACTAACTGTGTCCCACAAAAAACTGACCAACACTGGAAGTTTTGTAGATATATTTGCGCTAGATTGTAATAGACTTGCATAAAGAAACCGCCTGTCATTAGTAGGTAAAAATCTATAACAAGCCAAGACAGCAGAAAACAATGGCAGGAAGTTTCATAACTAGGGCTTTGGATGTACATCAGAATCTAGATCCACTAGTTAAGAATAAAGCTAGATATTTCCTTCCAATAAAAAGCGTGACAAAAATCTGGGTATAAATTTGTGAAATTCATGCTATTTTTAAGCATTAGCTCAAAAAAATAAGTATCCAAAAATTACAGACGACAGATAAATGCATTTTTTGATACATTGAGATACACCAATTGAATGTTTAAAAAATCTCAAGAAATGATCTGCGCAAACTGATTTGTTGAAAAATACATAATAATATTTCCCTGGATTATGCCACCATAAGGAATAACTTTCACAGCATCATTGCAGGGTGATTATTACAAAGTTTTATTGGTCATGAATATGCACTGACTAATTGTACAATAACACCTCAACACCAAATGCCAAAGCCTATTAGAAAAAATAAAGATTGATGTAGAATAACTAAAATGTATTTAGCATGTGATATAACAGAATTATGAGAAAGCAGAGCAATAGGTAAGCCCGTGAAGGATTACATTCATAACTTAAAATGAATTCATGACAGCTAAAGCTCTACTCTATTTGGCGTCGCTCTTCACGTTACTGTGATATCATTTCAAGGTTAGGACACCTAAATATATGACCTAACCCAGATGAAGGTCAAAGTCAAACATCAACTACTGATTCTAAGACTCATGAACAATATCAAATACCGTTGTCAGAAACCATTTTCTTGCTAAAAATTTACTGTGCAAAAGAGCACAGCTCAAATACACCCAGAATTATGCAGGACATCAGTATCAAATCCTTTCTCCACAGTAAAAATTACACTCAAATAAGAATTTGTTGGGCTTCTCTGACACTTTGTTGAGGGGTGGAAATAATTATCTGTAAGAAATATAAGATAACCAATTAACTACATTAAACGAAGAAACAAATAAGTAAAAACTACCGATCTCCAATAGGCTCTTTATTGACCCAATCTCCTTTATTTTATAGAGTCAATCCTCATTTTGAGGAGTTCAACAAACCATGTATCTAATAATAAAAATAAAGAGTGATTTGGACTCTCCAAAATGTAGAGAGAGAAACTTTCTCTCTATAACACTTGTAATGATTTCATTCATTATTTCACAATTTTCTATTCATTTTTTGGGAGGGAAGCATGTAAATGAAAGGAGAAAAAAGGTTGAGCCCTAGTTGCTAATTGAAAAAACCCAAAATAAAGAATAATTATAGCGTGTTGTTGAACTTGTATAAAAACCACTCTTCATTTTTGAAAATTCTTAAAGATGCTCTTTATATGGGAAAATATGTTCTTTAATATAAAGAGCATTACTGAAGATGCATATCAGTAATTGAAATCTGAAATGCCAGAAGACGTGATCCATTCCTCTTAAATTGAACTAGGGTATAGCTAGTAGTCAAATCTAATGAGTGCAATAATAAAATGAGGCACCCAACACAGCAATGCAGAAAAGCTAAGGATTAAACGAAAATTTCAAATCCAGAAAATGGAAAAGTGGGATGCATGATCAACGTAAGCCAGAACAGAAAGTATACAATTTACCTTAGAGTCGAATTCCTGGACTTCCTCTACCAGCTTGAAACATGAATCCCAACACACTGGAAGAAGATCCAAAAAATCTTGCTCCGAGAAATTTGCATCTTCAATATGGAAATACAAGGACCGTGATGCTGCCAACTAAAAATGAAGAAAGAAGAACTTCAACAATTATGCAGACCAAATCAAAGCAATTTAAAACAGATTTTTGAAAAAAGGTAAAATGACGGGAAAGACTAAATGTTTGAACAAAGTGTAATATACCCTGACGCACAAGTCTCTGTCCTGAAGCAATTTGATTAAAGCACAGTATACTGGTCTTCTGGTGTCATCTTTAATCTGCGGAGAAAGCAAACGAGACACAAATTTTCAGAAAATTAGTTACATAAGAGAAAAATAAAGAAACTTAAGATTTAATCCAGCCTAGTGTAACAAACAACCATGCTGTTTTATTATTGATAGATATGCAGTCTCATTAATCAGCCTGTCAAAAGGTCAAATGATAAAGTGAAAATTTGGCAAAGCCTGAGTCTAACCCAGTTATTTACACTGAAATCCAAATCTAAATCCTGCTGAAGACAAAATGTGATCTGACCCAAGTCTGATGGATCCTAAAATAGTACTTACACGGTGATAAAATACATGGAGTTCAATTATGGGCCTGTTTGGGCTGGATTAAAATATGATTTTAATCAAGTCAAAGTCAAATAATCAATATAAACCACATCTTTCATGGGTCCCACATCTTTTCAACCACACATTTCAAAAACTTCTATCACAATCCACTAAAAATCTAATTTTAATCCCCACCAAACACCCTCTTAATGTAATTCATAATTTTTTAATCATACGTCTCATCTTTTGGGCTGGATTAAAATATGATTTTAATCAAGTCAAAGTCAAATAATCAATATAAACCACATCTTTCATGGGTCCCACATCTTTTCAACCACACATTTCAAAAACTTCTATCACAATCCACTAAAAATCTGATTTTAATTTGCCTTATGATCATCATAATGAGCTTAAAGTATATTATATTTTCTTGCTGAAGCAGAAGCAAATGAAGATTACGGGGCCCATGTAAACACAGGGCATAGTCCACTGACGGATAGCAATTCAACCTTAACTCTAAGTGAATTATGATGGATATCGAAGCTAGACTTTTAATGAAACCTGAATTCGAGTGGAAGTCCAATTGCAATTTAATCCTTGGGGACCCTATCATAAAATTTATATTGACATTGATATGTGAGAAGTTGAGAACTGAATACAAATTCTCGGGTAAGGTGTACATGAAATTGCATGTAAATACATATCCTAAAGTCCACATGAAATACTTCCAGCCTATTCAATTCTCCGAAGTTAATTGAGCAAAGTTCATAGGCGTATGTAGGGAAGTGCATTTCTTTTCCTTTCTTTTTGCTGCATCAGTCTAATTGGTTAATTCAAAAGGCTAAAAAATTACAGATCACATACTGAGTTTAAAGCTGTTTAACTTCAGCTGCCAGCTCTATATACAAACTACAACAAGTATTCAGAAAGCAAAGGCACATCCACATTCAAGCGCATTACAGCAACCAAAGCCACACCAAAATCCATCCTCAAGATCTCTGATAGAGGTAGAAAATTAGATAGAGTGCAGGAAATCAGCAGCAGCAAATCAAATGATATCAAGTACATTACCTCCGAAACCCACTGCCCCAGAATCAATGCAACTTTCCTGTGAATGATTCGCATGTTTGGATGATCGTTTGTAAGTTCAAGAGATAATGCACCATTGAACCTAGATAACAGTTCCAGTAGAATGTTCAGTCATAAAACTACGCTGAAAAAAATGATAATAAGTTGTAAAGGAAGTAGAAAGATCTCTTTTGGAATTAGCATGTAAAGCACAGGATAGATAATATATCTAATAATAGGGAAATCAATTAGACAGAATAAAAAATTTAACAAAGAAGGTTTTGAGTATGCATAATACAACAAAAACCGTCCTGAAGAAGGCTAGCCTGTGTATTGAATGTCAAACTGTCCTCCATTTCTATAAATGTAGAATGGTCATCAATAGAATGTTTAGGACAATTAACAACTCAATTAATTTACTTTTACTAGGGTTGGCATCAAATCATCAATGCATATACATTAATAATAAGGTGCTTTCAAAATGGAGCCGTGTGACAATAGAACTGTATCAAGATCTTTCCATACAAAATTGTTTCAACAGACAATAGGTTATTGCCAGATATTGGAATTTCCAGTAACAACATGGTCAACCAAATACGAGGTTGCCAATTTATGCAAGTCAAACATGATAAGTGGAAGAAAGGAAAATACCCACCAGTCTTTGAAGCTCAGATAATTTGAGAGCTCATAATAAATATAAGCAGCAGCACCATAAGCAGCATCCTTGAGAAGCAGTGCTGAAGTCATTTCATTAACAGAAGAAGGGCAACCATTCATTGCCTCTTGAAGAATGGAAACCACAACAGGGCCTAGCAGCTGTAAATGTGGATGATGATAATCAGCAAACCACCCCTTCACAACACATACTAAAAGGTTTATAGCTAAGTCTTAAAGAGTTAACATAAAGTTGAAGAATCCTACTTGGCTGTGATTCTCAAACAAAACAATGTATAAGGCTTCAGCACATGGCCTTAATCTCTCCGACCACAAAACTGAATCTTGTTCGTGATGAAAAGACTCGGGGTTCTGGTACCACTCTTCCAAATCACTTGGTGTTAAAACAAAATACCTGTTTCAGAAGTAACAGCAGCACTAAGAAGAAACACGACAAAACATGAGAACAGAGAAGTGACAGGACAAGAACAATATTTTATCCTAATTATATCCATCACTAACAGCACCCTATATAAACAGCAATATTATTCTCCTGTAAAAGACAGATTAAATGTGAAAGTCGAAAGAACAAGGACCAGACCACAAGTTCTCTAGTAAATGCAGAAGATCTTGAAATTTGAAGTTTCAAACTTCCATTAAAAATTCTGATCATTCTAGAGTTCATGCCAGAAAAATATTCATCCAATCACCCAAATGTATTATTTAGATCAGCCAAGAATACAACAAATAGTTTACATACAAATTAGAAGAGACCCAAACTATACAAATTAGAAGAGACCCAATTACAGATAAGGTCCTTTTTTCATCTTACAGAGAGAAAAATGTAGCCATTTTACCTTCTCTTTATGAGCATCTGATTCGAATAACAAGTCGTCAAATATCCAAATCACATGGATGAGGAAGAATATCATATATCTGAAATTCTCCAAGTTCATAACACAATACAGATTATTCGAAATCACATTTGAATCAGTTGAAGGTAGTATGCATTTGAATATGCTTGCAAGTACTATCCACAATTTATGAGAGAACAATCATATACAACTGTCAAGGTCCTAGAAGCCAATAATTGTACT
Source organism: Fraxinus quadrangulata (assembly GCA_903798255.1). Taxonomy (NCBI): domain Eukaryota; kingdom Viridiplantae; phylum Streptophyta; class Magnoliopsida; order Lamiales; family Oleaceae; genus Fraxinus; species Fraxinus quadrangulata. The sequence goes on along the minus strand of CAIGRB010140771.1, from coordinate 8,689 downwards.
TGCCAAAATGAAAAAAAATCCAGATATAGAGAAAGAGACCCCTATCATTTCAGTTAGCTCCTGGTGGAAGCATTGTTCCAATCTATATACATTACCAGAACCAATATCAATGCATAGAACTAAAATAAAATAAAAGAGGAATAATAACATCTGGATGACCTCATTCTTACCTCCTTATTAGCACATTACACAACAACACCACTCGTTCACCAGGCAAAAGGGTCGCAAGGACACCAGAAACTGCAGTAGATAGGTTTTTCTTCATCTGCTCAGGGGTGATTCTGTTGTCATCCATAACATGGCCAGTCAAGCGTGGCTTGTATTCTTTACATTCCAGAAGAGACTTTACCATTGACATGCACTGTATCTGAAATTCTTCAAATGAAAACATATCTGGTTCGGGATTTGTGATCTTATTTAAGCAAAAGTCAATGACAGGACCACAGACATTTTTGTCGCCAAATGAATAAGGATGTCTGCACTGAATTGCAATTAGAATCTTCATTAATTTAGTGCATGCTTTCTTCAAGAACTCCCAGAATTTGGGATGTTTCTCTCGAAAAGATGAATCTGCAATTAAACTGTAAATCAGCGTACTTTCAAATGTCCACGAGAAAATTAAAGAACTCTAATTATGTAGTCAAATAAGTGATAATTAAAACACTTAATATGTATGATGCATTACTAATCCACTTCCTTCCAAAAGTTTCAGGAAGAAGAACACAAAGCTAAAATGCAATCGAATATGTAGTCATCATCTCCAACACATTCTTTTGTCCATCCATTATATAAGAACAAAAACATCAAGATATAACATGATAGTAAAAAGATGAACTGAAAGGGTTAATTTATACATGGTAATGAAAGGTAGCTAAGGATACTGGGGTTTATATGTATCGAGCAATGTACAATAACCTAAACTAAGAGCTTTAAATAAAATAAAATACGTGAGTAATCTCACAGTGTGGGAAAAACGATTGGATGGCATTCAACAGGACTGTAGATATCTCCTTGACTGGCCGCACCTCCTAAAACCAATTAAGTTCTATTAATGCAAGAAAACCCTAATACATCCTTTAAAAAGACACAGAAAATGAGGAAAAGTGTGAAATGAAGCATCAGGTGGAAGAATAACCACGCACCTGTACAGACATTGCATCACTTGGAAAACCAGAGACTATCAACTGACGTATAATTTTTGAACACAGAAACCATCTTTCACATGTTAGGTAAAGATCATCAGGATGCAACTCGGAAGCATTTTGAGCAAGCATGGAAAAACCATGCAATATTGTCTGTGCATCGCTCTGCCAAAGGTGCCAGCTGTAATCGAAGAATTGGGACGCTATCTGGCAAATGAGCAACCATCGAAAATATCAAGTATATATGAGCATGATCCCTTATAATATATATCAATCGGAAGCGGGACAAAACGAATAAATTCTACAAGAAATCTAGGAAACATAAAAAGATAAACATCAATTTTGATAGGAATTTGAACTGGCCACAAGAGCCATTTTCTGTATGGAATAAATCAGTTCACTTCAATTCTAATAGATATAATGTTTATAATTCAATTCTACTAATTTAAGACTTAGCAGCCCAGAGCTAAAGGTTTTGAAGCTGTATATCTTCAATTGCTAGATTGACTCTCTCTATAGCAGGCTGCATAAGCTGCCTAGTGCCTAAATATGATTCACTGGGATTACAGTACACTTGACTAATTGAGGGGGTTCTATTTACAGTTTAGTGGGAGAACATGTCAGCCTCCCACATGGCATGCTAGCTACATGATCATGTTTAGATAAGTTTTATGATCTGCTTGTATTGTTAATAAAGATCTACCACCCCTCTTACAAACGTCAATTTTCAAATCCACTTGAACTAAAATAAAAAGGTGATTGTGAATTTGTGCAAAACAAAAGGCTTTGACGTATAGCATACATAGCATGTGACAATTACATTGTGTTTGACAACAGAAAGAGTGCACTATTTTATTCACTTTTCTATTACACAAAGAAATAAGAAAGTACAATATCTCGCACCTCAGCAAAGGTCCTCTGGTCTGAAGCAAGGCGTTTAGTTGACAACTCCTTCAATGTCCGGAAAAGGATCGTGAATATTCTATGAGAAGAAAGAATATCAGAAGATTGTAGCTGTTGTGCTAAGACAGAGAAGAGGTCTGGCCTGCATGCATAATAGTTCATTAGTTTCAGTACACAATGGTGAAAAAAATAAAGTATAATGTAGAATATACAAAAAAATCATATTTATAACATGACAACATAACTATGAATTTGCGGAAATCTCATGCCTTGAGAAGAAGATGCCTTCGCCAAATTATTGAAGTATTAAGCATGCCAAAATCGTGCTTAGATCACAAAAATTATAAATATTGTGATCTCCATTCTTTATTTGTGGGCATCCTAAAATAAATTTTATGTCCTTCTTTCTATAATATGAACAAATTATTCCATTATTCTTCACTACTTGAATAAGCTAAATCAAGTCTTCCCTATAGAATCCTGGCAATTGCTTTGCTCAAAATATTAATCCCATGTTTAGCCCTATTTCTTAAAACTCATTTTTTCCCAAAATCATTTTCAACTACATATTTTATGGGATTCACAACTTTTATCAATTTTTCAACCACACATATGACCAACTTTTATCAAAATTTACCGAAAATCAAATTTTTATCCAAACCAAAACGGGGCTAAGATTATAAAGTAAATAGAACGAATGACAACACAAACAATATTTTGTCAATTATATATCATTAAGAAAAATTGGAATAGATGTCATACCATTCCTTTGGATAGTCAATACGAGCGATCTTTGAGATGATAACAGCCAATGTAAGAGCAATCTGTAATGTCCAAATTGATAAACAATGTAAAATTACAAAACCTAAGAGTGTTGTGATTAGAAGAGAAGAGAGCCACATCATCATTTAATATAAGAAATTCTTTAGAGAAGACATCTCAAACCAACCATGATAAAAGAGTAGAATTTGATAGCAGTATGAAAATAATTTCACTTTATTATTGGTAAGAACCTATAAACCATTATTTCTAGTCAACTATAAGCCCCTGTTTGACACCCATTTTAATCTCATTCTCATTTTTTCTCTCTCTTTATTTCACCCACACATTCTTCAAATAAAATAATATTATACACAAATCTAAAACTTTTCATCACCCACACATTCTCCCATCAATCACTATTCCAAAAATTTTATTCTCATTTTAATGAGATTCAAACACACACTAAGTAACTATGCGAACCTTCAAATAATAAACACAAAATTAACAAACTTTACCTGATAATTCTCTTCTCTCAAATGTGACAGCAATTTTTTCTTCAAATGCAGTTTCTCTTCATTGCTTATACCCCTACAAAGGCACTTCTACAGTTGGATCTGACACCTTAAGTAAAAAATTCTATTTATGCCAATAATAGAAGACACAAAGACAGAGAAGGCAACCAAACCCGAGGACCAAAAAAATAATGTGGCATCATGACATTACAGCTGGATAGTACTAAAAGTCCTCCAAATGGGGGTCGAAAAGTGAAGAATGAAACTATACATTGCACAAGTGTCCATGTAAAACATGTGACTCCCTAATAAACAAAACATTTGCAACTAATACATCATTTGTAAGCATTTCCGTGATTGAGAAAAAAGATGAATGGTAACTACATTCGTCAAATTCATCAATCTGAGGGGCTTATTTCTCACCAAGATATCTGTTTTGTGAAAAATGCAATTTTTATTTATAAATAGGTATCACAGCCAAATATTCACAGCTCATGTAAAAAATTAAGCTATGAATTCTAATTTGGCATCTATTCCAAACGTTAATTTTGTAGAGTGCGGAAAGAGCTGCAATGCCAGCATTTGCAGCAAAAGTAACGGAAATGCATGAAATAAATAGATAAAACACATACGTGGAGTCACGCCTGTTCCTCCAATACCGGCTTATGCTATTCTTGAAATATACTGATGCCATTAATCGTACATCATCCTGGGATGCTAAATCCTTCGCTGTTATTACTTCCTGCAACATCAATATCAATGACTCAAACTCCCAAGTTTCAATTAAGAATGATACATACACACAAATTATGCATTAACCATTCTGTACGAAAATAAAACCTGTGAAGAATGAGGGAAGAGAGAGTAAAAGTATACCACGAGGCAAGAACAGAAACCGGGCCGGCTTTCAGATTGCACGAGGGAATCTTCGGCTCGCCCCCGCACAGTTTGGTCACTGCTCAATGAATTGGCGAGTAATGTGTACATCGTAGGCAAGTCCGACGCTGATAGCGCCATAGTTTTCTGAACCAACGAATTTGAATTGGATTGCGTGAGCGCGTGCGTTAGAGAGAGAAAAGACTAATGCCAGTGGCGATTTTTTGGATCGATGTGACTAGCAGAAAAGGGTATACCAAGACGCGCCTGGGGTTTTCACTTCTGACCAAGGTTTCCGGCGAAAAAGAAGATGGGTGATGGTTGATCCGGCGAAGGGCGGAGTAAGGGTAAAGCCTCTCGCCGGTGAGACTCTGAGCTGGAAGTGGACCGAGGAAGATGGTGCTGTGCTGGCTTTTTTTTTTTTTTTTTTT
>CAIGRB010140744.1:0-15784 GCA_903798255.1 Fraxinus quadrangulata | reverse complement strand
GCGACCCTTTTTCAGTGATCACATGGCCAAGATATTCCACTTCCGCTTGTCCGAATAAACATTTCTTCTCATTGGCGTACAACTTATGTTCACTCAAAATCGCCAGTACTACACCCAGATGATGGAGATGTTCCTCAAGCGATTGACTGTAAACCAAAATGTCATCAAAAAATACAGGATAAGCTTCCATAAGTAAGGTCGAAAAACTTCGTTCATCAAATGCTGGAAAGTGGCCGGGGCGTTTGATAACCCAAAGGGCATGACTAAGAATTCATAGTGCCCTTCGTGGGTGCGGAAAGCTGTCTTGGGAATATCCTCTGGTCGAACTCTAATCTGGTGGTAGCCCGATTTCAAATCTAACTTCGAAAACACTCGAGCACCATGTAGTTCATCCAACAACTCATCAATCAAAGGGATCGAAAAATGGTCAGGCACCGTAACCTTGTTGAGTGCACGATAATCTACACAAAATCTCCAGCTACCATCTTTTTTCTTCACCAACAAAACTGGGCTCGAAAATGGGCTTAGGCTTGGTTGAATGATCCCTACAGCGAGCATATCCTTAACCAATTTTCAATTTCATTCTTCTAGACATACGGGTATCGATAGGGTCGTACATTCACAGGAGCTACCCCGGACTGTAAAAGGATTGCGTGATCCTGTGCTCTCGGGGGTGGACGTTCATTTGGCCACTCAAAAACTCGTTGGTAATTTCGTAACATTTCTTTAATAGAGCTGTGAACTTCAGACACACTTGTATCCGGTTCCACTCCAAGACTTCCCAATTCAAGCAAAATACCATGTTTTCTTTCCTTGTACAATTTAACCAGCAACTCTAGTGACACTTGCGTCTTGTCTAAACTGGGGTCTCCTTCGAGCACAACGGTTTCTCCGCCGGTTTTGAAACGCATAGTCAGTGTTCCCCGGTTCATCTGCATCTTTCCTAAGGTCTCCAACCACTTCATCCCCAAGATTACATCCCAACTTCAATGGTAAGAAGTCTTCGACCACCTCAATATTTGACAACGAAACTACTACACTCCTACAAATTCCGCCTCCTTTAACTGATAATCCAGTACCCATTAAGACCCCATAACTGGCGGAGCCCGTGACATGTAAATCCAACTCTTGGACAAGCTCACTTGAAATGAAATTGTGGGTGGCCCTGCAATCAACAAGAACTATCATCGATTTCCCGCATATCGTTCTTCGCAACTTCATCGTTTTCAGAGCAATAAGCCCTACCACAAACTAAATTGATAATTCCACTGTTGCTTCCACTGGTTCTTCTTCCTCCTCCTCTACCTCCACTGGTATTTCAACTTCCTCTTCCTGTACTAAAAGTACCTGCTCATTGTTCTTGCAACAGTGACTCGGAGAAAACCTCTCATCACAACGATAACATAAGCCTCTTTCCTGCTTCAGCTGTAGCTCGGTGTCGGTTAGCCATTTGTAGGGAGGCGCCGCCTTGACCGTCGGCACTAGTCGCTAAATTGCAACGGTATAGGGTTTGGGCAGATCGCGAGGGCTGGGTGCAATAGTCGAAACTTGCTGGACAATTTGTGAACCCTGCAAAGACCCCTTTCTGATATAAACTCATGTAATTTGGGCTGTTTCCCATTGGACTTGTTAAGGAAGGGTTGGGGTTGGGAGTTTTAGCTCGAAATGGGCCGTCTAAGACTTGGGCATGTTTTGAGTAATTCATTTCGATCTTCAACCCGTTGGGCCAATTCCATGATCTAGCCCAATCCTTGCGGTCTCATCATTCTTACTTCAGCCCTTATGATTGGATTCAGCCCATTTATGAAATTTCCTTCCAACACAGCTTCGGAATCTCCGGCAAGGGTACAACTAGCAATTCAAACCAACGGCGATAATCCCTCACCGTCCCCTCCTGTCTCAATGCTAGAAACTTCTCCAGCACACTGCCCTCTTGCGACGGTCGGAATCTCTGCAACAACAACAATTTGAGATCTTCCCAGCGCGTTAATGGCCGCGGCCATTTTCCCATTGATACCAAGCCATGCTTTTCCCTCAAAACAGACTGCAGCGCCCTCAATCTTCTCCTAGTTTGTGCACCGATTGATGGCAAAATATCTTTCCGCTATCAAAACCTAAACGTTTGGGGCCTCTCCATTGAAGACAGGCATATCTAACCGGCAGCCTCTGTTATCCAATCTCCTACACTCCTCATGGTGGATCCTTTCCCCGGTGCTCCCTCGTACTCCTGGGTATTGTTCGTAACATCGGAGCTCATAGTCGGTTCCGATGAGTTGGATGGATTTCCCTTCTCCTTCTTGCCTTTCTCCTGTTCATCCCACTTTGACAATACTGAATCGAGCCTTTCCATTATCCCTACCATATCTCTTTGGATCTCCAATTTCATTACACCCACCTCCTCTTGTAACCCATTGAACCTCGATTCCAATTGTCCTAACCTCTCCCAATCGTCATATTTCCCAGATCTCAATGTGCTCTGATACCTAAATTGATAGGCTCCCCGCCGTTTTCTGCCTTGCATCCGAAATTCCCTATTGAATCTGCAGTGAGCTAAATGATAGAACTAGGATACAGATGAAGTATTAAAAATTAGCTACTAGTAATTTGAATTAGATCTACTGTGTACAACCAAGGACCAATGAATGTATTTATTCTATGAGTGAACGAACGAAGTAATGAACAAGTTCCAGGCTATTAGAGAGGCCGGTCCCTCCTCTCCTCTGTCCCTTTAACAGAATTATGACTTAATGCCCCTCCCAGCTCCCTTTCCCTCCATATTTATTTCCAATCCTACTACAAACTATTACACTTTTACCCCCTATCTAACTAACTTCTGCTAACTTGGCAAGCCCCTTATTCCTTCTTACATACGTGAACCATATTGGAGGCCCTATCATGTGCAACTCCTTGGTATTCAAATGAATACTCCTTATTAGGGCTGAATAACAAAACCGTCAAACCGCAAAATAAAATTGAAACCGCTTTCTGAAATTGTTGGTTTGTATCCACGTGAATTCGTCAAAGTTTTGATTTTAAATCGAACCATACTGCTTTGAAGTGGTTTGATTTAGGTTTCAATCTTTGCAAACCGTTTCAAACCGCCAAATCGTTTACAAAAAAACTTGAAAACAAATAAATTTAAATTTTATCCAACACAGTTAAAATTAAGCACATCCCAGTTAAAAAGATACATTCATGTTAGCATAGCCCAATTAAACTTAATACCTAAATAGATAATTGTCGATCCTATTAATTTGTACCCAAACACCCATCGGTCATCACAACTGTGAATGCAGAACTCTCAAATTGAGTGAAGTGTTGAACTAAGTGTTGCTGAACCATATTCATCAACCGTCCATTATAACTGAAAACAATTATATCTAGATTTCAATTCAGACTCACACATTTCTTTTCCTTTTATTAATAATTTTCTCGAATTTCGACTAAAATTTCAGATTAGTTTATCCAAATTTTCTTATATATTGATAATTGTTTGCTATATTTTTACACGTGTGCTGTTTTGTTCTAATTTGTGCCATGCTCCCTTAAATTTTTAGGGACAACATTTTATTTTATTTGCAACTTAATTTTCTGGTCAGATCACTCAATTAAGTATTTATATTTTAACTTAATTTCTAGATTTTACTAATAATTGCTAGAATGATTCGGTAGATTACTTAAATAGTCGTTTTGAAGATTTGACCAACGAGTCTTTTGATATATTACTTTAATAGAAATTGAATACAAATAAATACAAAGATTATCCCCCAAATTGCTAAAGATGTGTTAACTATTTAAATATCCACAATTATTTCTAAATCTGCATTTCCTACTAGTAGTCGGATTTTTTATTTTTTTAGAAGTTCGTTTAATATAAATATGGTTGAGGCGATGATTTAATTCGTCAATATTTGGATCAAGTAGAAGCATTGAATGATTTACAAAATGTTATAGAAGGTATTATTGTATTTGGGCCCTGTTTGAGAGCCATTTTCACGAAATTTTAATGAGAATTTGGAATGTTATACATTAAAGAGGGCCCACTGCAGCAGCTATTTTGACTACCTTCTTATCGGTCAATTAAATTGTTTTATGGAAAGACGAAAGTGCCCCTTAATATTTGCATTAAATATTCCTAAATCAGTGCAATATTGACATTTCACACTTGTACAAATACGGCTGCCATTTTTTCGATCAATTATTGCAGCCGAAAGGCGGCAATAAACTGTTTCCAACGTTCGAAATCCTCATTATAATTTCGAGAAAATGGCTCTCAAATAGACGCTTGATCTTTCTATAATTTTCTTTTATTAGTTGTTTTATTGTTGTTTTATATCATTTAACTATAGTTTTCGAGTCCTCTTATGGCCACTGAGGTGAGTACCTGACCGTAAACTTCAGGTCTCGAGATTAGTCGAGGTGCGCACAAGTTAGTCCAGACACCTACGGTTATAAAAAAAAATCATTTAACTATAGTCAATGAATTCAGTTACTATATTTTTATATTTATGGAGAGAATGAATCACGTGTTACAATTGCAGATGTTGCGCCATTAATATCGACTAAGGGGTTAAAATGTTTCTATAGTATTATTGCATTATAACGATTATAATTATAGAACTTTGGTTTGTAATATCTTAATAATACAATTTATGTTTTAACATGAAATTTTAGACTAATATTTATTATTTAACTTATTCGATATATGTTATCTTTTTCTTTGTTAAACAGTGGTTTTAAACCGAACCAAGCCGAAAAAAAGTGGTTTGGATTGGTTTGGTTTAAAAATTGAAATGGTCTGGTTTGGAAAAATTCTAAATCACTTTAAGTTGTTTGGTTTGAAAATTTGTTGCAAACCATCCAATCCGAACCGTCTTCACCCCTACTCCCTATACTAATCCTTAAAAACACAATAAACAGGGATCCTTCCTCCTTTCATACATTGCAATTTCATGTTGTAAGCTTACCGACAATCAAGTATGCACAAGTTTTCCCATCCATCCTTGTTAAAGAAATTCACGTAAAGGATGAGATCCAATTCAAGACCCAATGCAATGGCATTGTTGGCAAGAAAATACAATGCAGCATTATGTCCAACTTTCGTTCTACTCATCACTTTGTGCTTGATATAGTGAACAATCAAACAGTACCTCACATTTCAAAAGCCATCTAATGAATACCCAAAAGTCTATGCCCACACCAAATTGGAATAGATTGCTAAAAAAAGTCTCCCTATAAAGGCACTGCTATGTTCAACTAAGTGTAGACATAAACCATAGTGGACTGAGATGTTTAGTCCGAGAATTCGGAAATCTAGGAGCACAAACTACAATGAGATTTCAAAGTGCGGTGGGGTGGGGGTTTCCACTATCAATTAAGGAGCTTAAAATTAGACTGACATTTGAACCGAGGCATATTCAGTTTCATGGTTGGTAGTAATGCAGGTTGGAGAACATATCATATATTGATTCTTTGACGTAGGACACAAACTGCAAATCAATCCAACCTACCATTTCCTCATATTCAGTTTAATGAAGAGTATAGTAAAATCATTTTTATAGGTAAAATGCAAAAGATCATTTCCTAGTTCAACCTTTATCTACCACGTGATTTTGAAGGGGAAAGGTAACAATCAAACTAGAGAAAATAGCTCCACGCCTCTATCCATCAGCGGCTAAAAGTAAAAATAATAACTTCACAGCCAAACTGGTTTAACATTAAATCCTATAGCAAATGGTTGTAATATTACTCGGAAATAGCAGGGTGGAAATACTCTGTTGTTATATCTAATCCAGTGCAAGGGATCGTGCTATCTAGAGATCTAAACTGAGAACTAAAAAATTAACGAACAAAATGTAACATCTGTCAAAAAGAAGATGGTGTAAAACATATATACCTGACTTGGTATCTGTCTCTTGTAAAAAACGGATGAGGAAGGAAAATCAGCCTGATATGATGGCAGTGAATGGATATATATTGAATACAACCCCTTATGACCCTTAAAAAACCTCTCCCAAAGACGTGCCAATGGCAATGGCCCCTTAGTCAAGAACATGAATGCAATCTTTGGAACCCGCTTAAATGGATACTTCTTCACTTTGGGTGCAAAAGATGCCCTCCACAACAACTCCTGATCACTCATTGAATGCATCAAATCGGCCGGAGGCCGGATCCAACGGTCGAGATTATTCCGTGCTTCCTCGGTGAAGGGCTGTAAAGTAGGCCTTACTGTCGTAACTACACTTTGAACTCCAAAATGCTTAATCGTATAGATACTAACTACAGAGAAAGTGAAACACAAAGCCAGAAAAGGTAGAAGCAATTGAAGCAACCTTTGGGGCAAAACCCTGGATTGGCTTGTCCTGGTAATTACAGTAAGCTCTTTACCTTCCTCCATCTCTCTAACACTTCGAAAGTGTCCAAAACTAATCCTAATTAATTTCCTGAATCACAGCCAATTCATAAATAACATCAAGAATTCCAAAATGGGCACTTTTTTCCGCCGTATGAATCTAATAAAACACTCAAAAAAAATTCATAACAAGAAAAATCGTCTCTTAGAAAAAGCAAAAAAAAAACCTAAAGAGAGAGAGAGAGAGAAAGAATTCGGAGACTGTTATTGGAGGAGTAATCAAAGAAAATACAGCGAGATTAGTATACAGTGGATTTGCAGAATATCTAACAAATTAAAGTAGGAGAATGTGGAGGAATTTGGGGAGAGAGATGTATATATATATATACGACAAGGGTGGCAAAATCCAGAGGATGCGAAAAAGCGATTCTAAAAAATTCAGAAATGTGCGTCTTGAGATTTTTTTCACGTGAATGTTTTCACACGCGCCGCAAGAGATATAATGCGAGTTAAACTTTAGCTTTAGCATTTTTAAATTTTTTTTTTTAAATTGAGGCAGTTCATATTATCTTGAGTATGATATTTATATTTATTGGATAAAAGTGCTTTTATAAAAAAAAAATTATATTCATATATTTAATTAATTTTATCCTTTCATTCCTAATTATTTGTGGCATTACATGAAGATAAACAATCATGCTATAAGTGCAAAAAATTTTGACAGAAAATCGTTACAGACAATACATGGTGCGACATCGTTAGAAGATGGAAAAAAAAATCCAATTACATTTTGCCACATCAACATCAATACACATTTTGTTAAATTTTTCATGTACTCATGACTTTATTGGAAGATAAGTCAGCATAAAAGTGTCAAGTCCATAATGATATTTTGAAAACACTAGTTTGAATTCATTTTTAGATTCCGTTTGAATCCCATTTTCAGAAATATATTTTGTAATATTGATTTTTGGAGAATATATATTTAAAAATTAAGAAAAACAGTCAGGTTTGAGTGTAAAAATATATGTATTAAAAATAAAGTTGTAAAAAAATGAACTTTTAGAGAATGAGACTCAAAGCAAAGCTTAATTTTTTGACCACCCAACTTGTGCAAATTGTGTCTTACTATATATACAGGACGGCACTATCCATGTTAGGCCCTTGATGATGGTTTGGGTACACGGGCACGTTTGGGAAAGCAATTCTAATTGATTTAAATTATAAATAAGTAATAATGAGTCGTGAATAAAAAAAAAGTTATCAGTCCTATAAATTGTGTGGATAAAAAATATGTCTAATAAAAAGATATTTATAAAATAAACACCTCCCAAATAAAAGGCAGAGTCTGCTCGTTAAATGGATGGTCCAAGTTGGATGGTGGATTCACTTAGACTCTCTCGACTTGCTAAAGTCGGTTCCTACATTTTTTTTTTCGAAAAAAATAAAAATAAAAACAAAAATTCCACTAATAATCATTTGAGTGAGGGTGGGGGTGTAATTTGGAGATTTGTTGGGGTTGGGTGGTAAGGATTGTTAAGTTTGTTGAGTCTACTTTGTCAGTTAAGTGTGTTTCTTTCAAGTAAGATAGACATGCCATCCTCTTGATGGTATTGTAGAACATTAGGGAAAATAATAAAGCAAAAATTATATACAAACATACTCTTTTAACTTCACATCTCACCAATAAGTACAAAAATTCAGGGGCTATTCTCTTCGTGTTTCAGTTTTTCGTTTTGAGTTTTGAATCCATTTTGAGTTTTGTATTTTGAGTGTTAATTTTGAGATAGTTGAAAACGTGTTATTTTTGTCATTTTGAAAAATTATTTTCAAAAATCCAAAATTGGAAAATGTGTTCTCTTCTTCTCGTCTTTTTCTCTTCTTCCCTTCTTCCCGTCTCTCTCTTGCTCGTCTTCCGATCCTCACGACACCTCGCAAGGTCGTCGGTGTCGAAGATCGGCTTCTTCTGCTGCTGGGTGTGGCGTCTTCGTCTGTCTCTTTTCTTCCCCTCCTCTCCGCTGTTGGGTGGATGTGGCAGCTCCGTCGGTTATGTGGTTTTGCCTGGTGGTTTTGGGTTGCGACGTTTGTGTGGTTTTAGGTGTAACAATTTTTGATTGGTTGTGTGGTATTGGGTGTGGCGGTGGCGGTAGTTTTAGGTCGGTGATTTTAGGTCACGATGGTTGTGTGGTTTTGGGTGTGGCGGTTTTCGATCGGTTGTGTGGTATTGGGTGGGTCGGTGGCGGTGGTTTTAGGTCATCACCAACAAAAACCACCCGAAAATAGGCAGCAGCGGTGGTTTTGGCGGTGCGGCGATGGCGGTGGTATATGCAGGCGGCGATGACGGTGATTTTTGTTGGTGGCGTAACTGAAAACAGCCAAAACGCGTTTTGAAAATTTTAGCTTAATTTTAACTGAAAACACAAAAAAACGACATTTTTTACGTTTTCAATTTTCTTTGTAAATTTTAAACTCGTTTTTGAAAATTTGTTTTTAAAAATAGGTAAGTAAACATATTTTCATTGTTTTGAAAAATCGAAAACAGGAAACGGAATGAAAACAACAAAGAGAACAACCCATTATCTTTCAAAAATCAAGTACCCACACCCACCCTCCATTCCACGAGCTATACAACCCCCACNTAAGTAAACATATTTTCATTGTTTTGAAAAATCGAAAACAGGAAACGGAATGAAAACAACAAAGAGAACAACCCATTATCTTTCAAAAATCAAGTACCCACACCCACCCTCCATTCCACGAGCTATACAACCCCCACCCCACGCATTCCACACCCTATCTCTTAATTGAATTCTTCCCAAATCCACCCTCCCATCTCCCAGACCCACTCTACTTCCAAAGCTTACCGTTGCCTATTGTTGTCGACATCCATCGCCTGCTAGATGCTCACTACCCTATCCCACCCCACACATCACCCCAACCCATCCTTTACCCTTTTCCCCAAATCACAATTCCGACTTCACCACCACCACCCACCCACCCTCACTCTATCTTAAGTACGAGAGATGAACGAATTGTATATGCATAAAATTTAGATGGAAGAATTGTTGAGGTCTTGGAATTTCATGAACGTTGAGGGGATCTTAGAGATGGAATATAAAGCAACCCAATCAAAGATAGGGAGATGAGACGAGCTTCGTAGCCACAATACTTTCTTTTTGCCTAGGACAATTCCTCGTGGGGATGAATCGAGATAATTTTGAATTAGAACTCTTGATTTTTTATCATCCCTCGCCGTAATAATATATCTCAAGGGACGAGAGAAAATATTTAGGATATAATATAAGGAAGCTTAATACGATTGTCTTTATTTTGTTTTTGTATATGTATAGAGAGAAAGTTCGTGTTTAGAGAGAGAGAGCGTTTTGTAGAGAGTTAAAGTTACTTGGCCAGAAAATTTCTTTGCAAATGGGGGTAGAGAGGGGTTACGTGAGATAATTATGGGCCAGCCAGGGTATATATGTATGACAAGTATGATATATAGACTATGGATAGAGAGGTAGGGTAGATATGGTTGTAGTGGGATATATATAAATTTGTACATTAAAAAATATTTAAAATTATTAAAAAAATTTTTTTGGAGATATTGTGATATGTCAGAATTTCTTGTTTAGCTTTTGTGTGTAGTTAAAAATTTAATTTTTAGAAGATTTTGATAAAAAATTATAAAATGCGATTAAAATTACTTGTTAATTCTGAATTAATTTTTTTACATTTAATCCATACCAAACACTTAAAAGTAATTTAAAATGACCAACAACACTAAAATTGGAAAATAATAATTATGTACAGGCAGGGGCTTTGAAGTGGTTCAATGGTAACATTTGTAATTTCTGGGTTACCCGTCCGCCCTTGAAATTTCATCGAAATTACACGTCAACCCAACTAAGGGTCGGAGCTTGACTTTTGAAAAATCAAAATAAATTTTTGAGATTCAAAAATTACTTTTGAACTCGTTTAATTAATTTTATGAGAGTGTTTCTTCTAATTACCTTTGAACCCTTGAAGGCCTTTAATGCACAAGATTTCCCAATTTCTTCTCCCGACCAGATTTGGTCATTGAATTCCTTAAATAATTGTGTCATTTTATTTATAGGCAAATTTAGGAATGGTTTAGTTATATTTGTGGGTTGACATTCTTTCATCATTATATTGAAAATTATGATCAAGTCCAATTTTCAATATTTGTTTAAGTTTGTCCTATGTGACACGTGTCTAATAATTCATTTTGTGCAAGCATGAATTTTGTGCTATAAAGTCCACATTGATTATGTCAGAATTGGCACATTTAATCTAAGGCCGTTCAAGATTTCTTATTGTGACTTTAGCCAAATGTTAGGGTTCTACGTACTCCTTTATTCACAGAAGCGCCGACGCTCGATGCATCTTTTACTCTGTTGTACCTTAATGATCAAGGTACAAATGTCCAAAAGACAATAAATTTTGTTGTACACTTTTGTGACTGACGAGACACAATAATTTATTTTTGTACATAATAGATACAATGTCGAATCCAATATGTTGGATTTTGTGACCTAAATTCAGTCCAAATTGGGTGTAGAGTTTCGCGGTGTGGAGTATTGGACTTGAAAATATCAAAATAAGGTCCAAGAAGGAAAAAAACGCAGATAAACGGTGCTGGATGGACGCTCGCTTATTGCTCGAACGATAGGAGCAAAATTAGAATAGGGAGTTCATCACCCGCTTGTCGCCAGCTGTTGCTTGAGCTTCTTGCTCGAGCGGCAGGCTGCAGATTTTTTTCCTTATTTTTCGATTTTACGCGATTTTTAATCTAATTTCCATATTTTAGGTTAAATTTAGGGTTTGTACATGTCTCCTATAAATAGTAGACTCTTCATTAAATTCTATATGGTAGAAATTATTGAAAGTTGTATTTTCTCTCCATTAGTTGTCATTAATAAAATATTCGGTTCATTTGCCAATTTCATCTTCTTGTTTACTTTTCCTTTTAAATCTTGTTTTTGTTTATTAGTTTGTGCGATCTATATTTCATATTGCACCATATCACATCCTTGATTTCCTAACAAGTGGTATCAAAACTAAGGTTCAGCAGTTCTGCAGAGCAAGAATTTGATTGTTTTAGATTTTTTTGTTATCGATGGCTACCATGAAATATGATATTCCCCAGTTGGATCATAGTACAAGATTTTCGTTGTGATAAGTGAAGATGAGATCTATATTGGTGCGATGGATTTGGATGATGCGTTGTTGGAATTTGATAGGATGCACATAACTTTGACAACAAAGGAGAAGCAGCGGAAGGATCGAAAGACACATTTTCAGATTCATCTTCATCTATCTAAAAACATTCTTCAAGACGTCTTGAAGGAGAAAACGTCAGTTGCATTGTGGTTGAAATTGGAGCAATTATGCTTGACCAAAAGTCTGACCAGAAAATTGAATTTGAAGCAGAGACTTTATCCTCATCCCATGGTAGAAGGCAAATCATTGGAAGATCATCTGACCATATTTAAGGAGATTGTCGTTGATCTGGAGACGTTAGAGGTACAATATGATGAAGAGGACTTGACCTTAATCCTGTTGTGCTCGCTGTCTAGTTCGTTTTCGTTGTTTAGGGACACAATTCTATACAGTTGTGACACACTCACTAGTGAAGACGTGTATGATACCTTGTTCTCAAAGGAAAAAATGAAGCATTTGGTTGGAGCTGGTTCCAGAGATGATGAAGCTCTTGTGGTTTGTAGTGATCGGCAAAGGGGCAAGTCGATGGTGGATTCAGCAATATGGCCTGCTTTTACTGCAAGAAGAAATGACATATCAAGAGGGATTGCGAGAAGTTGCAAGGTAAGGATAATTCAGCTGCAAATCGTGGGAGGCAATCAAATACTTCAGGTTAAACAGACATCGCAAAGAACTTTGTAAGTGAAGGAGATCTTTTGACGATTTCTGATGTGGAATCCAAGCCTGACGATGAATGGATTTAGATACAACTTGTGTATTTCATATGAGTCCCAATCGGAATTTGTTTGAATCATATGAAAAGATGATGCAAAGTGTCGTTATCATAGAAAATAACGAAACTTGTCGAATAGCTGGTATTGTAAGAGTAAGATTGAAGTTGGTGGATGGAACAATCAGAACACTTAACCAGGTTCGACACGTTTCAGACTTGAAGAAGAACACCAACTTGCTGAGTACCCTGGATTCGATAGAGTACACGTTCTCTGAAACAGATGGAGTCTTGAAGGTTCGGAAAGGTGTCCCTGTTGTATTGGAGGAGCAGAGAAAGTCCTGGTTATACATTTTGTAAGATGGGGTAGAATAAGTGAAAAGGCATCAGTACATGTTTGGTACCGTGGTGGATATACAGTTTGGTACAGTATCGTTGGGAGTTGGCTCTGGGTATATTTTGAAGAATACTACTCTGTCAAGTTTGAGGGATATGGATAATTTCGCTTTGCTACCATAGTCTATGATTACATTGTATTCAACGGCTAGCGAGAGACCCATTGGAAATAGGTACGGGGATGTTGATTTGGATGTGCATGCTTTTGGAGTTGTTGAAGGTGACGAATCTAGCAAGTGGCCTTCAGTTAAAGTATTTAGTGGTGATTCTGCTACAGGGTGTGCTTCGACTCAGTTTGGTAAATTTTGAATTTGTTGTGAATTTTTTAAAGTATTTAGTGGTGATTCTGCTACAGGGTGTGCTTCGACTCAGTTAGATAAATTTTGAATTTGTTGTGAATTTTGGGAACCCGGAGCTTGGGTTCATTTGTATCCATGTTTGGATATGGTGGAAGATGGGGAGTATTTTCGAGTGTTGGAGAAGTTTGGTTCAGGTTGAAGAGTTCAGTGTGTTTCGCTATAGTCGGACTTATGGAGCTTCGTTCGTTGCACCGAAATTTGTGTCAATGTAGAGATTATTGGGTTTTGTGACATAAATCCAGTCCAAATTGGGTCTAGGGTTTCGCATTGTGGAGTATTGGACTTGAAGATGTCAAAATATGGTCCAAGAAGGAAAAAATGCAGATTGACGGCATTGGACGGATGCTATCGCTCGAGTGATATGAGCAAAATTGGAACAAAGAGTTCGTCGTCGAGCTATTGCTCGAGCGACGGTTGTCGCACGCTTCTCGCTCGAGCAGGCCGCAGATCTTTTTCCTTATTTTTCGATTTTACTCGATTTTTAACCTAATTTCCATATTTTAGGTTAAATTTATGGTTTGGACATGTCTCCTATAAATAGTAGACTCTTCATTCAATTTTATAAGGTAGAAATTGCTGAAAGTTGTTTTTTTTTTTTTTTTTTCAATTAGTTGTCATTAATAAAATATTTGGTTCATTTGCCAATTTCATCTTCTTGTTTGTTTTTTCTTTTAAATCTTGTTTTTATTTATTAGTTTGTGCGATTTATATTTCATATCGCGTCATATCACTTCTCGAATCCTAACATAATCTTTGCTTAGAAATTTTGCTTATGAGTTAAAAACGTAATAAACTATGCAACTTTCCTATAAAATAAATTACATATTTTATGAGTGCTCGATACTTTTAGAATATAGTAACATACTAATTGTTATTCAACTCATTATGTTTCAAGATTTGATTCCTATAGGCAATATAAACGTTGCATCAAATCTATTTTATGTTAACGAATTGCCGAAAAAAAATGACAATATATTAACTTTTTTAGAAAGAATTTATGGAGATGTATACCGATACACCTATCGTGTAGACCATTTGTTATTTTATCGTTTTAAGCGATTCTTCTACCATGTGATTTTATGTCCCTTACTTTTCCTTAGGAATTCAATTTTTGTTAGACTATTTGCGCAAATCATAAAAATATGAGCTCGATTTTTTGATTACTCAATCAAAATAATTCGTCTCGATAATGCCGATGAATTTATATCACAAACATTCGATAAGCAGTGCATGTCAATTAGAATTGTCGTTGAACATTCGATTGTTTATGCTCATACACGAAATAGCT
This sequence comes from Fraxinus quadrangulata, assembly GCA_903798255.1. Lineage (NCBI taxonomy): Eukaryota > Viridiplantae > Streptophyta > Magnoliopsida > Lamiales > Oleaceae > Fraxinus > Fraxinus quadrangulata. The sequence continues at coordinate 1,439 of CAIGRB010140744.1, read as the reverse complement.
TAGAAGGGTCGTTTCAAAATATTTTATAATTCATTGCTAGGTCATTCCATATAAAAATAAAACTCCCATATTCTATTTTGGGTCATGCTATATTATATGTTGCATCATTGGTTCGTATAAAACCAATCGATTTTCATCCATACTCACCTTTACAACTTCCATTTGGTTATAAACCTATTTCTCACCTACGAATTTTCAACTATGATGTTCAAGTCTCAATTTCATCCACACAGCATACCAAAATGGGTTTCAATAAAGACTTGAAATTTATGTTGATCTCAAATTACTATCTATTATTAGATATCTCGCATTTTTAAGTAGAGATATATTTCTTACATATTTTATAGATTGTCACTTTGATGAACCGACTTTCCCAACTTTCGGAGGGGCAAATTACATCCTAAAAACAAGGTAAAAATTTGCGGAATAAAACAACTCCATCTTACTTTGATCTCTACATCAATTAATGTGATCAAGATGTTGGAAAAAATCTTTCACTTATAAAGAGTTTCAAATCAATTACTTGATATAGTTGTTGATATAAGGAAAGTGACAAAGTCATATGTACTAGAATAAAATATTCTAGTAAAAATTGATGTCCTTACAAGGTTATCTGTTGTAGTAAATAAATCTCAAATACGCTAGAAGCATGATCTAACCAACATTTTTTTAGAAGAAGCAACAATAGAAAATATTGATCAATCAAATGCTAATAATACAATTTCTATGGGCGAAACAAAAGATATCTCGATCGGCTAATGTTGCAAAAATAAGATCTTGAATACCACTTGTAAATCATTAAAAAGAAAGCTTAATACGTGATTTGCACAGAAAAATGAAATCCTCTTGAAAGTAGATTTCTCCGTACCTTAAGAAAAAACATGAAAGAAGACTCGAATGGTAAGATCCTAATGATATTTCAATAAATTATTTGTTATATCATAAATTTTGAGAATAAAATTATATTATCATGTACAATATTTTGGCCTTTAACATGGTTCTTGAAATTATGAAAAATGAGGATCGTGCACCCCATTTGTTAGACATCAACATAGAAACGATTGACCAAAAAATGGAAAGAAGTCATACATATGGAGTTGAATTCTTAAGAGAAATAAAAAGTATTTAGACATATAGTTCAAACCCCTGAAAATGCAACATTATAGGATCAAATGAGTATTTGTAAGGAAGATGAATGAGAACACTTGATTACAATATACTGAGTCAAACTCATAACTCAAATTTTTTTACAAAGACCTTGAATTTATTATGAGGAAACATATTCTCATATAATGAATACCATCACTGATAACCCAAGAATAACTAACTAAGAGGGGGGTGAATTGATTTTTTAAACTTTTTCGACACTTTGTCTCAAAGTTATACAATACACAAGATATAATTTCAAATTATGATACTATAATTAAATATGTAAGTTT
>CAIGRB010140741.1:40862-99335 GCA_903798255.1 Fraxinus quadrangulata | reverse complement strand
ATTTGCCAGTTTTGTGCTTCTGGTTCAAACCTTTAAATCTTGGTGCAAATGCTCACAATCCTTTGTATTGGCACAATTGGTAATTTTGCGCATGAAATGTAATTTTGGTGCAGATAAGTTCACCTTCTTCCACTCATCTAACCATGTACTGCCACCGTCGCCACCAATGAACCGACAAGCTCCCATCCCACCTATCCTCATATGGGAAATGTTTCTTGGCCAGGCCAAGAAACACGGCGCCTCAATCTCTTACTGGAGGGGCCCGCCTGGCCCACCTCCAATATGTTTTTGGGCCTGGCTTGGAGCCTGGCCCAATAGAAGGATTGATCCTCATATATTATACAACATAGGGTTATCAAACATTGTGTACCACATATATCTAAACTTAGTTATTGGGATGGTCGAAAATAACTTAGTTATTAAATCATTGTTTGATCTTATTATTTTCAAAATACATTTTTTTTCTTCTTTTCAATCACACATTTTTCAATAAAATAATATTACACAAAAATTCAAAACTTTTCTTTATTTTCAACGACACATCTTTTACTAATCTACTATTTCAAAATATATTTTTAAGAACAATGGGGCTCAAACAAACTCTAACGTATCTAAACTTAGCCTATGTTTATCTATCATTATTCAAAAACTCTTTTTTTAAAATTTATTTTTAATCACGTTCTCACAATAAAATATTTTACACGTAAACTCAAAATTTTTCAATTTTTTAATCACACATTCTCCAAAAAATCATTATTCCAAGACTCGTTTTCTAAGAAAATAATAATAATAATAATAAATAAAAATCTCTTTTTAATGAGTGTAAACAAGGGATTAGTTTATTCGGACATTGTAAGATGTGATAATAATAAATAAAAGATAAAAATACTTCGAAAAGAATTAATAACAAAAAGATAGAAACTTCCCACGTTTTTCACGAAAAAAATATATAAAAATCATTGGAAGCTATTTATAATACTAAACAATCCAATTCGATCACGTTGAAAGGGTACTTATTCTACACCGAATTTGGTATATGAATATACTATTATAATGAATTTTTAATTTTAAAATATCTCAGGAAATGTGTCTTAATAATTATTGGATACCAAGTCCCTCCTTGAGCCATTTTTTAAAATTCATTTTCAATCACACATTTTTTCAATAAAATAATTTTATACGTAAATTTTTTAACTACACATTTTTCAAAAAAATCACTATTACAAAACTCATTTTTACAAAAAATAGAGCTCAAACATAGGCTAAAATAGTGCTAGATTGACATAGGCCGTTTGTGTAGTATTCAAATGTAATGTTTCCAAATATCATACTTGTGCGTATACAAGCTCGAACAAGTTGGGTTCGAGCTAAGATCACAAACATGGCTTCCTATGAGTTGAAACAAGGCATGGGGGTTTTATCCCCGTTGTTCTTTCAATGCTCGAGAGAATATTAGCGCTATAAATGAGGAAGTACGTGAATGAGCAAATAATAACAAGATGGGTTCGAGCTAAGATCACGAACATGGCTTCCTATGAGTTGAAACAAGGCATGGAGGTTTTATCCTCGTTCTTCTTTCAATGCTTGAGAGAATATTAGCCCTATAAACGAGAAAGTACTTGAATGAGTGAATAATAAGATAGAATTGGGCTCCTGCTTGTTGAGGATTTCAATGTATTAGTTAGCGTTGGCAACCGAGCCGAGGGCTTGTCGACTCGGTCGCCCGGCTCGACAAAAATGAGTCTGAGCACGAGCCAAGCAGACCAACTTGCTAGACGATCGTCATTTTGGCGAGCTAGCTCGCTAGCTCGTGTAAAATGCAAGCCCCGAGCCGGCTCGGCTCGACTCGTGGCTCACCAAAAAAAAATGTAAAATTTCAGTGACCAGAAATTCAGTGACCGTTTGGTTACGGAATTGAATTTCGGTGACCAAATGGTCACTTAAAAAGTTTGGTCACTGAATTTTTAATTTATTTTTTTTTTCAATTTCATTTTTCCCCTATAAATAAATAACCATTCATCCATTTTTTTCCACCAAACTTATTACTATCAATATCTCATTTTCTACTCTACTCTCTACATTTCAATATCATTCGATAATATATATTCTTCTACATTTTATTTTTAATCAATTTTCTACACTACTACATAATCTACATTCATTTTTTAATTCTACATCAACATTCAATTTTAATTATTCAATATCAATTATCCCATTATAAATTTCCAATCACAAATGGATCTACGCTCATTTGTTAAAAACGTGCTCGGTGTCGGAGAAGAAACAACTGCTCAAAGTCAATTTATGAATGAATTCGCCGGTCTAAATGAATTACCCATTCCAAAAAATATTTAAGATTTCAACGTTCATGAAAGTAGTCGTCCAATTGATTTGGATGACGTTGATATTGATGCTAGTCATCCAATTGATTTGGAACGGGATGAAGACCCTGCATTATATATTCTCGATGCAAAATGGAAGAGAAGCTGGAAGAAACATGCAAAATGTTAGGACCATTTTAAATTAGTTCAAACTGATCGTGTGATTGATGGAATTCCATAAACCAAAGCAGTATGTAAATACTAGCAAAAAGGTATTGGAACCACCCAACTCAACGTCACTACAAAACATGTGCGCAAACATGGGCTTCTTCTAGCTCGTCAAACACAACTACAATTTGGTAGTCCAAACGTCGGTGCTACTACTACACCACTTTCTATGTGGATGTATTCGAAGGAGAAAACTCGAACAAGAATGGTGATGTTCGTTGCCGCGACGGAGTTACCACTAACAATAATGGACAACCAACATTTCGTTTCCTACATCAAACAATATTTTCAATCGAGGTACGTTGGGGTAAGTCGAAACACTCTTCGTTCTGATACAATTGAAATTTTTTTTAATTTAAAAAAACTATTGATTGTGTATTTAGAAAAATATGGGGGTGTAATATCTTTAACTTCGAATTTGTGGGAAGAGATTAATAAAAGAGATTGCATAGCTGTAACTGCACACTATATAGACCCACTTTAGGTCTTGCACAAAAAAATTATTGTTTTTAAAATTATTGAGTTTCTACACAATGCTAACAATATATTTAACGTTGTTATAAATATTATTAGATAATATAAATGCGAGAGTAAAATTTTTTCTTTTACGTTCGACAACGTTAGTGTAAATAAGCATGTTATTGATAAATTGCATAAGGTACTTCAACTCGATTTCGATGATTTTTTATTTCATAGTCGACATGTTTACCATATTTTTAATTTGATAGTACAAGACGGTTTAAAATATTAAATATGTTAATGATGAAATTCAACGAATTAGAAATGTACTAATCTATATCATGATTGCTCTTAGTAGAAAATAAACATTTGAGGAATTTTGTAGCGAAGTTGGGGTGTCGCATACAAAAACTTTTATTAGCGACGCAGGACATAGATGAAACTCCACATACTTATTATTAAAATCATGTGCAGGTTTCGAACATTTAATTACTAAATTTTATAACAGTAGACCTATGAGATAACGACAATGCTATTTTAAATGAGCACGATTGGCATTTAGTTTTTAAAATTAAAAAAATTTTGACAAGTTTTTATGATTTTACAAATATTTTGTCTTGTGTTTATTATCCTACTAATTGTATGGTCCTTGAACGTTTGTATATAATTGATAGGAATTTTCATAGATTTAAAGATGACCCCAATTTTAGTTCAGTTATATTTTCTTTGGAATTAAAATTTAGAAAATATTAGAAAGACTTGCCCATGTTATTTCCATTAGCATACGTCATGGACCCCCAGATATAATTTATTGGGTACTAAATTTGTTATCGATCAAATTTGACATGCCTATTACTTATAGAAATTTGGAACAAATTTTATGTGAAATGTATGAGTATATGCTTCACGAATGGGTACACATATTACTCGTGTACCTTCCGACTCTACAACTACTCGTTCCACTAATATAGGAGATGACGCTGAAATTTTAAATTTATTTCAAGGTACGAACTCATATAGATATAATTCAACAATATATGTATGTGGTTCCTCTAGTAGTAGTAGTAGTAGTTTGTCTTCGACTGCATGTACTCAAACATCGAGTAATAGTCCAAATGCGTTGCCTGGTAAATTAATTGATTACTTTAATCATAATATGCCTAGTGACAATGGAATTAGAAAAAATTCAGAATAAGTAATTGATTTCTGGCGAAAGTATGAACGTCGATGGTCAGTAGTTTCTACAATGACAAAATATTTACTAACACCTCCGAATAGCACTGTAGTTTTGGAGTCTACTTTTAGTGCATGGAAGAGGGATCTCATCGAGATTAGGAGTCGACTAAAGAAGATATTTTGAAAGAGACATGGGTTGTTAAGGGCTCGAGGACAGAAGGCGTAGGTCAACAGGTCAGGGGCGAGTTGTTGAGATCCGTCCTATTTAATTAAAAATAAAATATCTTTTAAATAAAACGTGAAAATATTCCTAACTACTACCCGGTTGAATTAGAACCACATCACCAAACTCGTGGCAATTTTCCGTATATACTACATTTTGAAGTTGAGAGTTCAATCCCACCTACCACAATTCCCGCATAAAACATTACTCTAATCGAATAGTGCTGGCAACAGCCTAGCATTACTCTAATCTTTAACACTAACAGGAGGAGGAGGAGGAGAAAAATCCTCCACCAACCACCAGTTTGACGGCTTTCAGGTAAGAAAAACACCGTCCTTTACTACGCACTCATGTCTCCACCTGTAATATTCTGGCTCGGTTAAATTAAAAAACAGACGAATGGTTGATGTGTGCAATTTCTAGCGTTTTAAGTGGATGCGTATATATTGATAATATTGAAATGTGCCTTTCAAGAAGAGAAAACTGAAATTGTATTGACCTGATTTGGAGAACTTTGCCTCTTCCATCGCCTTTGTTCCCCTTCCTCTTTGATTCTTTGGATGGGTTCGGTGAATTTGTTTATTTTTCTTTTCGATTTTTTGATGGATGCAGTTCATTAATTGAAAGGAAAATCAAGAGGGTAGGAGATAAAAGATTGAGTCTTTGAACTTTTGGCCGTTTATTTACTCCATTCATTGAGAAAATTGTGAGGTTTTAATTGAATTTTCGTTCTGTGCAGAAAATCTGAGGCCCAAGCTTTGTTGGCTGTGACTAGTGTTCTGTACTATTTTTCTATCTTTTAAGTTTTTTTGGAAATAAAAGCAGAGTTCCTCTTTTTTCGATCGAGATAAATAAGAGAAAAAAGGTAGTGGAATATTATGGAGTCTAAAGTTTCACAAAGCTTGCAACTGTCAACATGGATGAATTTCGAAAAGACTGTAAGAAAACCAAATGGTTCATTGTGGTTTTCCCAGAACTGTGGGCAACAGCATAGCTATGAGACAACTATTTCATATCATTTGCGGACTAGAAAAGCATGGAGTTGGCAAAGACCATTAGTTTTGAAGGTTTCATGCTCTTCTGAAAATGTAACAGGTAGTTATGCAACCTCTTTTTGATCAAAGCAGTGAAAAAATAAAAAATCAATATCTTCACTCTTCCTTTTGGGAGTCTGGTGCTGCCTTATGCCTATGCTTGTACCCTTTTCATCGATGAATAGCTCTAATTTAACTTTGAAACTAGTTAAATGAGTTATAGTTAAGTAAATAAGTCATTAATCAATTCGACAATAACTGATACATGTGTTATGCACCACATCAGCTCCAACATAAAAATAGGTGTGGAGTCCATGACTAGTAAGAGACACCATTTTTTTTTTTTTTTTTTGTAGTGCTAGACAAGGCAGAAGTGGCACATATGGCCCCTCAATATTTTGGACATTCAAGCTGCATCATTATTTAGGGGAATTAATTTGTACCAAAAAAAAAAAGGCCTTTTGGTGTTCCCTTTCTCCAATTCTAAGTATGATGATAACCTTACTGGTTAGTATTTTTCAGATTACAGTCAAAATTAGGGAAAGTGGGAATGAGTGAGCTTTATTTAATTCTATCTTTTTGCATACATTTAGTACTACTCATAGAAAGTTGTAATCCTCATGTTATTGCTATTTTCATCTTTTGGTGCGCAGGCACTATATTTTGCACAACTATCATGTGTAGAAGATATAAACTGACAAAAATATTATTTTTTGGCACATGAACATTGTTAAAAAATATAATTTATTGTCCTTAATGACGAACTATGACTGTCATATTTATGATCTTCATGAAATAGAGAACAATCATTTGTTACATTATGTGAAGACTCCTCCTGCAGTCTTCCTTCTTAAGATTACTGTTTGTTTTGCCACTTCTTAACCTACACAAAGAAATGTGAACATGTAACTTGCAAGTACCACATCAGTGACTGACATCCTTTTACTGGTTTTGTAGATTCGGTGCTGAAGTCTGGGAGTTTTCCTGCATCATTTAATGAAACTATGATTTTAGAGGTATCTATGATCCTTTGACTGTCTCATTTGAATTTATGATGTTCAATTTTTGTGAAATTTTTTTTGGCACCAAAGACCTTTTTGCCTAGCACATCTGTTAAATAGCTGATATGACATTGGGATTTTCACAAGTATTCGAGAAATTGAATTCAGCATTTTACTCAATGTGAATGCCTTTTTCAGAATAAAGCAAAAGAGGTTGAACAATATCTAAATGGACGTTGTATATATCTTGTCGGTCAGTCTCATCACTATTTTCTTAAATCATATATAATGTTGATTATCATTTGCATTTTAACCATTTTTTTACATAATGCAGGAATGATGGGATCTGGAAAAACAACAGTGGGGAAGGTTTTATCAGAAGCTCTAGGGTATTCTTTTTATGACTGGTAAGTTCAAAGATTATCTCTTCTATTTTAGTAATTAGCAACCCCTGGTTTTGTATTAGGATGGTATATGAGTCGATCCTTTTTCTGTTAGCTTATTAGCAGTGTGCATATAATACAAATTGTCCTTATTATATTTCCTTCTGATATGTATAGATCACATTACTTTTTGGATGCTCAGTGATACACTAATTGAGCAAGCTGTTGGTGGAACTACTGTGGCTGAAATCTTCAAGTTACATGGAGAGAACTTCTTCAGAGACAATGAGGTTAGTTACTGAAAAATAAAACTTCTGTTGCAATTTCTTCTCACAGTGAGTAGGTAATTCCAGGCAGATATTTAGAGAGCTCGTCTTCATATTGAACCTAATTTTGTGTTCAATGCAGTCTTGTGCTTTTATCTGCATCAGTGGTGCCAACAGTTGGTCTCGTTTATATTTTCTCATATATTTATTAGTCCTTTCTCACTTCTCATTACTTCTCCCCAAAGCAAGGGTACTTCAACTTCATGTCATCTTTATTACTCTTCGTCAGTTATACAGTTTGAATGCTCGATGGTTTCACTGTTTAAAAAGATCAAAAGTGTTAAAGGGATAAAATCTCACGTCGAATAAAGATGAAAATATAGATCAACATGTAAGGGTTTGGGCTATCCGTCTTAATAAGGTTGACCTTTTTATTATAGAACGCAAAGTCTTAACAAGGTATTAAAGCTCGTTAAACTCCAACGAGTAATTCGATCCGATTAAGATTCAAAAAATGAACACATGAATTTTAAGATTGATTTGCTCAAATGAACCATCATCTTGTAGGGGCTTGTTAAGGGATAAAATCTCAAATCGAATAAAGATGAAAATATAGATCAACATATAAGGGCTTGTGCTATTCGTTTTAAAAAGGTTGACCTTTTAAGATAGAACCCCAAGTCTTAATACAAAGCTCATTGATTCTTTCACTTCAACCATGTATCAATTTTTATGCTTTTGAACACTTGACAATGTTAGTCTTATCTTTTGAATGTTTTCGATGTCTCATGCAGCCGTTGATAGTGGGGATGGAATTAACAGAGAAAATAAAAATCTCTCTGTGTTCCCATATTAATCCTTAACCGAAGCACCTCAAGTGAATAAATGCTTTTTGTGTTTCTCATTCTTCAAAGTTGAGACGCATTTCCATATAAAGAAAGGAAAAGAATATAAAGTTAATTTTGAAACTTCAAAATTCTGATTAATCCATTATACTTCAACTTATTTAACTAGATGGATGAAAATATGGATTATTTTCCTAATAGATTTTAAGATATATTTGTCCTGTATATGATGAATTATATTATTTAAATGACGGACAGTTTACTTCTCTCTCAATTTACGAAGTTCTGATTGCTTTCCCAAAATTCTAGAAGCTTCCTGTTTTCATCTTCTTCAAAACTTATGGTCAAAAGAAACTTAAAAATGGTAAACCTTCTATTTCCTCACTTAGTCAAAATCAAAAAGCGCCTTATTCTATGCTATATAAGTGCAAATGTGTGTAATAGCCTTCCTCAAAATTGATGCATGCAGTTGTTAATATTATTGACCTGTGCTAAATGTCACAAAGTGAGATTACCAAGGTGAATGGCCTGGGCCTAGACCTAGACCTAGACCTAGACCTAGACCTATTTTCAAAAAGAACTGCGAGCACATTTGAACTTATAATTTTGCAGTTGATAGTTCATGCATATTACCTCAGATTTGTGCTTGTCAATGTTTGAGGATAATGTTTTGAACTGCCTAAATTTAGTGGATCTGTACTTAAAAAATTTGTTCCTTGTTCATTGTTCATAAGCTTGGCTCTTTGTATGAAAGTCAGTTTTCTATTCCTTGCAGATTCACAACCCACCCAAAATCAATTTCATTGTTTTTATTAAAGATATTTGAATTATTGACTGTATTTAGACGTTGAAATTTTCTTCAGAATTTTATTTCATGTAATTTTGTTTATTATTTACTTTGTTCAGAAACCACAAACCTTTCTTGCATTAGCACCTCTATGTACTTTATCGCTTGTTTGATAAAACTTTATCAACTAATCAAACTTCAATTCTAACATTCTAACCAGACATTTAATGAGATTCACAACTTTTATCAACTTTTCAAGCGTACATTTCATCGACTTTTTTTTTTATCCAAGTCTACCAAAACTTTTATCAAAAGCTTTGTCAAACAACCTCTTAGTAATTTTCCAGCATTAAGCTGATTGCTGTCGATTTGGCTCTGAAAGAGGTCAACTTGACCACATAAGGAAAATTATGGGATGGAGAAAGTACTTTCCAGGAATTTGGCTTCTCGTATGATCAATACTTTTGCATCTGAAAGGTCTTGCAATTTAGTGCTGCTAATTATAAGTGTATGCAAAACTTTGCTCTCTCTGTTTTATGATTCCTGAAATTAAAGTTCATCAGTTCTACTTTTTCCCTTTAGACTGAGGTATTACGGAAGCTGTCTATGATGCATCGATTAGTTATTTCCACGGGTGGGGGTGCAGTTGTTCGGCCTATCAATTGGTAACAATATTAAATGATATTGTGTTCTTATGGTATGGTTGCTTCTCCTTCTACTTCACTGTTGTCTAACTGGTCATCACTTTTGCCTTGTCAGGAGATACATGCAAAATGGTATTAGTGTTTGGCTAGATGTACCTTTGGAAGCATTAGCACGAAGAATTACAGCTGTAGGGACTGGTTCTCGGCCCCTTTTGCATCACGAATCTGGAGATCCTTATCTTAAGGTAGGTTGTCTCCATATCAATATCATGGGACATCTTCGGGTAGTATACAAGTTTATATGCTCCAAACATCAAAGTCAAAAAGATGAAATTCTTATGTGGTTGTTCATTGTGAACATAGACTCACGCGCTGTTTTCTTATCTGACCTGGGATTTGTGTAGGCCATGAAGCGGCTATCTATCCTTTTTGAAGAGCGGGGTGAAGCATATGCCAACGCAAGTGCCAGAGTTTCCCTAGAAAGTGAGACTTCAACTTACCTGATCCTAATCTTGATTTATTTGTTCGTCTTTTCATCCTGCATTAGTGCTTCGGCACTTATTTTCATTATATAAATTTGATCGTCTTTGTGATGTCACTGGTGTATATATGTCTCCATTATGCAGATATTGCAGCCAAACTGAGAGATACAGATGTATGCAATCTCACGCCCACTGTAATTGCGATCGAGGTCTATCTCCCTCTCCCTCTCATCTGTCTATAATCTTCTTTAAACTTGTAGAGTTGATTCTTAACTTGATTATACTCGTTGGCAGGTGCTAGAACAAATTGAGTTGTTGTTGAAGAGATAATCAGAGACAAAGCAATTTTGGTTCCTATGAAATTTGTAAGGTGGTCAATGTTATTGAGTCGAAAGACATGGACGGTATTAGTAATGGTATGCTGTAAATGTGGTTTGTATTTGTTAATCTTCTCTAAACTTGTAGAGTTGATTCTTAACTTAACAATGGTATGAAATTTGTTGTTTAAGATGATCATTATCGTTCCCATTCATGTTGGGAGATGGGAATCAAAATTTTCATTTAATGACACGTTTAATTTTATTTTTAAATATAATATTAATTTTAAAATCATCAAAATATAATGTAATATAAGATTCGTAGAATTTGGAATGGGGACTATGTTTTCCTTCTGGGCTTCACTTGCTCTTCGAGGGGGAATGTTTTACCATCCTAGTTCGGTGACTTCATCTGGAAAAGAAAAAATAATTTTTTGAAAGAATCAGATGTATATTCTCTTGTTCGAATATCTTCTAATACTATACTAAGCCCCTGTTTGATTCACATTATTTTTTTATTCTCATTCTTCTACTTATTTTCAACCACACATTTTTCAATAAAATAATAATTTTCAACCATCAATAATTTTTCCTTCTTTTTCAACCACATATTCTTCATCAATCTACTATTTCAAAATTCATTCTTCCAAAATAATGTGGCTCAAACACAAATCTATCAGAAAAATTGAATCGGTAGCTCCTTGTAGTTTAGAAAAATGCCTTTTTTTTTTTTTTGCCCTTTTACAATTAAAATATGTTCATGTCATCCTTATTTGGGAAAAGGGATTGTGAATTACAAAAATAAATTTATAAGTTAACTATATCGACTCATTTCCATTATTTTATTCAATTCCATGATATTCATTAGTAAAGTCTTCATTTATCCTTCCCTCTTCTAACATGTTATGCTGAAGTTAAACGTTGAATTTCTTTGATCTATGTAAAACAAGATATAAGCACTTAAAAGAGTCATCATTCTCTCTTACTGAAGGTTGAATTTCTTTGATCTATGTAAAACAAGCTGTAGATAGTCGTCATTCTCTTGATCGGTCCATCGCTCAATTTCAAACCAAATCCCCTCATTAGTAACAATTTTACAAGGTCATGTCAGAGAGGAAAATGCCATCTTTTCTCCTGGAAGCTGTAGTTGAAATATTGTATTCCTCTGTTCCTTTTGCCTAAAATTCGTGGCCATTTGCAGTAATGAATTTTATCTTTATTTGTCAAAAAATGGAGGAAAATGCCACGATTCAGGATCATTACTGTGAATATAGATCGCCAAGTTTATAAACATAACACGCAAAATAGTACAGCAAACACAAACGAAGCAAAAGTTTTCAAGATTCTGCAGTAAGCGGTCTCGGACCAAAAATTTTCGATTAAAAGACAAGAAAAGAATTATGGCTGTTTCCAGTAAGCCTGTTAATTCAAAAATGAAGATACATTTTCAAGTACAACGGCAAAACTAAACAACCTGAAATATGAGATATGTTCGACTTTTACAGAGATCGATTTACGTCTGAAATCATGATTACTGTGATAAAAGCAATTGCAGCTTCAACTGTGGCTCTCTCTATCGAGCGCATTGAATAAACATAAAATATAACATTCCGGAGTACAGTAAAACAAGTGTCAGACTCAACTGGGGACGACTGAATTATAATGCTCACCGAGCCCAAAGGCATGCCTATGATACGATAGGATAATACTTGAACTAGATGAGCCAGTCCCATCAGCAGATTTGTATTCCTTTCCCATCTCCACATCAGGAAAAGATCCTGAAAATACAGTAATATGTTTCTTGAGGCAATGAGTTAGAGCGCCAAGTTCTAGCTGTCCTCCCCATGCTGCCGTTGACTCCACTTCTCTGCAGTAATTCTCAAACCTTTCTGCAAGAGATTTTTCAGATTCTCCCTCTACTATATTTTCAGAGAGAAAAAAAGGAAGAAAATCTGATGAATGTTTCCGCATATAAGCAGCTACCATTTCCCGAAGTTCTTGGTAAGTACAAGGAGAAGAACCTCCAGAGAGAAGGGCCAACTGATCCTCGACGGCTCGGTATAGACAGTGCCCATCGGACTTTATTTCATTAATTGTCAATCCAAGGGGTTCCAACTTTTGTTCTAACTTCTCACTTTCAATCATTCGGTCACTTACCATCTTGCTCTGCTCTTCTTGTATTCTTTGTTCTCTGGCAGCTTCCTGTTGAGATCTTTTCTCACGCCGCTTGACACCCTTGCTAGGTTTTGAATGGTCAGCTTGATTGGTGACTGAAACCCCAGCAATGGCTTTTACCAAATTGTCGAGATTTCCTCTTCCATTCTCAGCAGCACTGCTATATCCTATAGAAGCCAGTTCCTCTGCGTGTCTTTCTTTGAGCTTCGTTGAAAGCTTAGATATATCTTCATCAACTTGTTTCTTCTTCGCTTTCTGTTCAGCCTTGCTGCCTTTAGCTGCTGCCTTTTTCATTGCAATTTCTTTGTTCTGTAGATCCATTGTCTCTTTCCTGCAACTCATTAAATAGATATGGAAATATTAACAAATGTCATTGCCTGAATGCATTAGAATGCTAATATAATTCTCGATTGTTCAACCTTTTCTATTTTTACATTGACAGACTAAAATAGCATTTTATATTCTCTTTTTCATCTATTGGCAATTGGATTATTGTCCCACTTGCAACAAGGGTGCAAGGATAGATCGCTACCGAATCTTCCCAAACACAAATCAAATCAGACTTGCTCATCAACCCTCAAACCGAAGCACAATATTTAACATAAGAAAGGAGTGATACAGGTTAGACGCCTTTGCAGTACCTGTGCCTAACAAGCATCTCTTCAAGGGTTTCTTGCTTCTTGTCAGGGGTGTTTTCTGAGATCTCTTCAGACCTTTTGTCTTCTACTTGAGTTGCATCCTCCATTTGATTATCCTAAAATAGAACTTGTCAATGATGATGGAACTGAAATTTATAGAAATATTGTCTACAATAAAAATGAAAAGACAAACAATTATATGGAGGTAATCAAAATCTAAGTGTAGCAAAAGATCTGGTATCATTTAAATTGATATCCAAGTTAGCTTTGCATGCTTATGAGTGAATTACAATAGATTTCACAAACACAGACTCTCTCCACCTCACTTGTCAGCCAGCCCATTAGTTCTCCCCTCACATTTTGAATAAATACTCCAATAAAGAGCCATTCAGCTTACTACTCAAGATCAACTTCAGAAATATGTCCAGATTCTACTTAAGAAAATACCTTAGGTGCTCTAATAATTAGCAAGTCCTTTCATAATGCATGCCTTATATTTCTGTTTTAGGATGTTTCATAAAATGCTCATCTCACAAAAAATGGAAACTTTACATTATTAAAAAATATAATACTTCATATGGAACCCATTACATAACTTTATCTCCTTCAAGTCTTTAGAGAAAAAAATAGACATGGTTTATGATCCAACTCTACTAAATACTACGTTTTTTTGTTTTTTCCAATTATCATCTTAACACAAGTCTCAAGTCATGACTGGTCTCACTTTAAAAGGATTACAGAGTTGATATCTAATAACAAATGCAATTTTGAGCAAGCAATTTCCATTTTACATTGCAGAAATAATATTCGAAAAGCAAATAGGTATTATTCACTTTAGAAAACCTTTTTACATCGAAATCAATTTTCAGAATAGCTTTTTGGTTTAGAGATTATTTTAGAGGTAATGTACATTGTATAAGTTCTCATTATGCATCATCTGAGCCCTAATCTGGTATTCTAAATACTACAAGTATACATAAACAAGTTGAAACAGAAAATACATGGAATAAATACAAAATAATATGTGGATTTACATGGATACCAAATAATTAATACTTTATGTATCCAAATATTATTATTTACTGAAGAGTCAATTATATATTATTAACGTGTATGGACAATGGTTAATAATACCATATCACTCTGTATACCATTATGAATTATAAAGTCATGGAAAAGACATGAAAGCTCTTAACGACAAACTCATCAAAGCACTTAATTTAGGATACATGCAAGTTACAAACCTTTCTCCTTTATTTGTACATAAATTATGGCTAATGTAATAGAAACTTTTCAAATGAAAACAAACTCGTTCTAAGTAATTTGGAAACAAATCTAATATAGTTAATGTGCTTTTTCCAAATAAATATTTTGAGTGTCAAGTGCCTGGTGGTCATGTATTCAAATATTCCAAGGAACATAGATTTTTTTTTTTTTTTTAAATACGTGTATAATAGAACCTGTACTCTGTAATTCCAATCCTGTGTTATCTTATTCCCTTAGCCATCTAATTGAAAGGGATCCTCATTGATGAAAACATGGCCTAGTTTTAAAATTTAACATCACAACTGTCACTAGTAGCATGAGAGAATACAAAAACATATAATGGAGGCTCCAGATAACACCCAATCAGACAATATTTTATGTTATGCTGACAGACATCAAATCAATTTTCCACCTCAGTTTCGTAGGAACTTCTCTATTCAGACACATCTCAAATACCTAGTTAGATTATTGTACTACCACAAAAGTGTTCCCAAGTTTACAGCATGGAATCTCACAATGGTAACACAGATACTTGAATCACATCAACCAACATGGAAGCAGTTAACCCAAAAGTTTGAGAATGATGTTAACAGATGATGAAATTTGCTCAAAAGTAACACAATAGTGAGAGGAGGGTATTAACTCAGATATGAAGTAAGACACATTTAAAGTCAAGTAACAACCAAAAAACATAGAACCCAAATGAAAATTAATGAATTATTTAACAAATAAGTAAAAACAGTTCATCACTTGCAAAAAGTACAGAATACCTTGTACACATAAAATATAACAAAGCTCTCATTTACAGATATCCCTTACGAATAAGAATTATCAACGCAACGTCCATTTTTTAGGGAAAATTGAAGCGGATGTCCTGAACCTTTTATTTCTTGGCAGTATTATCCCAACCTTTCATTTTGTGTGCTCACCATTCCCAGTGTGGTTTTGGGGAAAGCTGAGGTGGGAAATGTGTCTAGATGTTAAAACATGGAAGCTTTATTGTTGGAGAGGGGAGCATTTAAATGAAAATCAAAGAAAACTATGGGCCACAGATTCAAAGGCGAGGGGCTTCCTGGTATACACTTCCATTTTTTGTGAGGCTTGAACTTATTGTCAGACCAAAGGGGAGGGACCTCAAGCCCTTGGTTGGGGTTTCATTTTATTTAGTCTTTTTTACATTCCTTAAACCTTGTATTAATTTGTTAATTTGCCGGATGAATATAATTAATTAAACCACACCACACATCAATAAAAATGAAATCTTTAAGAATAATAATAGAAAGAATGGAATTGCAGAAAAAAACCTTGTAGGGAATCCTTTGAAATGACACTGACTCAAGGAATAAAGATAAAAAGGCTACAATAGCTAATGACATCTTTACGGGTAGACGGGAGAAAGATGATACAAAGCTGAGGTTCCTAGCCTGACATTGATATAGATTTTGATTGAGGCAGGATGATGGGTTTGTAAAATGGAGATGGCAGCCATATGTACCATTATTTCATCGCACGAGGCACAAGAGACCATTCAAGAGATTATTTTATGGAAACTGTCGTGAAGAATGACAGGTGCCAAAAAATTGAAGGTTAGGGCATCCCATAACTAAGAAAATGAGAACTATACTTATAGAGTCATGTATTTGAATTAATCCGTCAAAACATAAAGAGATCAAACTTTGAAGCACAAAAAAAATATCAAAATGGTAAATAAAATCACAAAATTGCGAAAGTGAACCATTAAAGAAGTGCAAATGGAAAGTCACATAACTCAAAACAAACACAAAATTACTGTTTTTACGATAAAATTAATTATTCGAAAAGATGTTAACATAGATCAATTCTTCATTGACAGTAGAACTGAACTGAGCAAATACAGAATACAAGTTTGGGTTTAGATATAATTCCATTGGAAGGAATGAAAAAACCCAATGTAGGAACATGCATGAGAATAACTGTAAATTACTTCCACAGTGGAGCATCGAGCAGTACTGCAGGGGCACAGCCAGGATTTCAGTCTAGTGAGAGCAAGAATTCAGTACAGAAAAAGAATTCAAATAACACAATAACATTTAAAATGTAATTTACAATTGTTTCATATGGGTTTCATACTTTAAAAATGCTGCATATTGAACTCATTATCAATTTCATAAAATACATCTTCTTCTGCTTGAAACAAATATCTACCCCAATGGGATAGAAATCACTTGAAAACACAATAAATAAACACTCTTTACAGTTCGCTCCATATGCCTTTGACCTTGAACTTAAAGCCTCCAGCCTGGAGTTAAAGAAGCAATAACAAGAAGACTAAACACACAATAATAAAACATATAGCAAATCCAATTGTCACTGTCACAACTCACATGTTAAGATCTAAAAAAATTAATTGTACAAAAAATAAATTGCTTAAGAGGGAATAAAGGAAAAGAAAAGGAACCACTGTTGTAAAATAAAACTGCAAATTTTAAAATAGTGTGAAAACACAAATTCTTCGGACTAAAGATTTAATTAGTTGATTATTTAACCCATCATTAACAATAATAGAGAGGAGAACGTAAAGAATTTGGTTTATGAATAAGGGCCGATTAGCGGATTAGGAATTGAGAGTTTGAGTGGGCTGTGTTAATTTTCTTTAAAAAAATTAAAAAGAAAAATTCCAAGCAGAAAGCACTCACGCTGATCCACTGTTTATATGTGTGTGTGTGTGTGTGTGTGTGTGAAACAGTGAAAGAGAGAAAGGGGTAAAGGGTACCTGGCGAAGTGGCGCGTGTACTGGGAAGTCGTCGAGGGGAGGAAGAAGGGGAGAACTGTTGGCTTGTGCTGTGGGGCTGACGTTAATTTACTTCACTATTTATAAAAAAATGTTTTCTTCCTACTTATTTTTTTCTCGTTCAATGTAGGGCTTCTGTAGTTGTATAAATAAACCCTTTAAAACAAATTTAAGTCAAGTTCATGTAACGTCAATTAAACTAACCATATATCGAGACATTTCACAATTCGTATCTAACTCTTCATACTTTTATATCAATAGTTCATTCAAGTTCACGATTTTTGTCACGCTACCAAAAAATAAATAAATAAAAGATTGTATTAAAGATCTATTGTCACACTTAAAATTTCTATTATTGTGCTTTGAAACGAGACAAATATTTAATCAATTCTTATATTTATTTACTTATTTAAAAACATGTGATACAAATAAATCTTTTTACACCATCTTAACGAAAAATATGATTAGAGACAAGATGTGATAAGAGTGCAATGATTAAAGTTCAGGACATAGGTAAGATATTAAGCAAAAATCATGATATTTAATTTAATTATAGAGTAGTCAATACTAACCGTGTTTTGTAATACGTCTCTTTAGTAATTTGAAATTGTTCAAAAAATTATTAATTATTCAGTTTAGTTTGAGTGCTACTTTTAGAAATTTAAAATATGTTTGAGAAGTGTTCATATAGAGATTAAATTAAGGGAAAATTTTATTTATTTTATTTTTACTATATACTATTTCAAAAATAAGAAAACAATTTTCAAATTTTCAAAATCAGATATTTGACACACACACACATATAACCCACCCCACCACCACCCCTATAGCTTCGACGATCGTTCCGACGATTATTCCGTGATCGATTCCGTTGACTATTTTACGGTCACAGTTCAAAAAATTTGTAGGTCACAATTAATTCATTGGTCATAGATTTTAAATTTAGTTGGTCATATATCAAAATTTATAGACACGGTCACAGACTTCCTAATTAGTTGGTCACAGATTTTTTCACGATCACAGATTATATAATTTTTAGATCACAGATAACAAAATTGTTGATCACGAATTATATTTTTAGTCACGGATTATCGAATTTTAAGGTCGCAAGTTATATTTTTAGTCATAGAAGGTCAAACAAACACAGATTTCCAAATTATTTCATCACATATTGTTTCACGATCTTAGATTATATAGTTTTTAAGTTACAGATAACGAAATGATTGGTCACGGATTATATTTTTAGTCACGGGTTATCGAATTTTAAGGTCGCAAATTATATTTTTAGTCACAAAAAATCAAAATGACCAGATCTATCCCCACCACCTCGCATTATCGCCACGACCACTACCACCGCCTCCACGACAACTACCACGACCAACATCACCATCACCTAAACGCCTCGACAATTAGTAGTAACACCGCCATTTCCAAAACCACCACCAAAAACACCAGATTTCGCCAGATCCGCCACCACAATTACAACCCCAGAATCGTCGCCGCACAAAACACCACCAACCACCACCACCCCGCAGCCAACTTCACAACCACCAGCACCCAACTGCCACATTACCGCCACACCACCAACACCGTCTCCAATCTGAAACTCTCACACACAAAAAAAAACCCCAAAAAGCCGGCACTGCCACCACCTCCACCACATCACAATATGAAAACTCAAAAGAACACGAAAATCAAAAAGTCGACGATGCATTCATCCTTGTTGGGCGATGACACCAGCGATTTCAGCCCCACTACTGCCACCTCCACCATTACACCACCAACAACCTCCATCTCCATAGCACCACAAACACAACCTTCATCTCTATCACACCACAAACACAACCCTCACCAAAAAAATCCCTAAATTCGCCGCCACATTATCAACAATCACCACCTCCAAAAAAATCCCCAAATTTCAGCAAGCTTATAACTTGAGGGAAGAACCTGATTTTCAATCCAATTTCTAGCACAATACACTAGAGTCGTTTGGGGCGATTGGGATGGGCAATCAACATGGACCTACCAAATTTGTTTGCCGCAAGGAAGGGCATCATGGGATGTTGGCATTCAGAAGTTAAGGCTTCTTGAGCTTGATGAACTCGAGTCGGCGATTCAAGAAATAAGGTGCAAGTGGTGGCACAATCAAGGGAGAATATAACCAACGTCGAGGATCATGACTATTTTTTCCTCGATCTAAGCTGCAACAACGGCAAGTCACCACCAATGCTTAGCAACGACGAGTCACCACCAACCCCCGCCGCTGCAGATGGGTAATGGAAGGAGAGAGAGGAGAGTTGTGATGTGGTCGTTGCTTCGCTGCAGATGGCGATGAGAGAGAGAGAGAGAGAGAGAGAGAGAGAGTTGTAGAGAAAAGGAGGGGAGATAAAATAAAAAACTTGTATCTATATATAAAATATCTAATTTTTAAAAATTAAAACTTATCTGATTTTTGAATTAAAATCTTGAAAAGTAGAATTTCATGTAATTACCACTTAAATTAATAAATAGAAAGAAATGAATTATGAATAAATAGTACTCGTGAATCTACTTCAAAAAAGAAAAGCGATTTAAATATTTATAAACATGAGCCAAACCTAAGCTAAATGTCGAGACTACATGTTAGCTGACGCCGGATTCATATTTCAAAATTTTCATTGAGTTCATATGTTAGATAATACAGCATTTATGATTTAGTTGTTAATTAAGTTATTCTAATCCAAAATAACTCGATTAATAGCCGAATAATCAACTTTGACAGGAAAAAAGAAAGAAAAAGAAAACACAAAATAGAAAAGCGAGTGAACCACCGAGCAGGCAAGCAGTGTGTGTTTAACTCTTTATTGGATTACAAGTAAAATACAGCATCAAGACAAAAGGTACTCATAAATTATCAATATCACATTTATCTAAAATCATTTTACCTCTCTCTTACAATCTCTTGAACTATTATAGCCGCCAAGTTGCTTACAAAATAGCTAAAAAAAACTGAGATTCTCAAGTTTCGATGTCAATCCAAGACTTAGATGATTTAACTTACAGGATCAGGATTTCACCAATGGTTACAACCGTCCATACATCACGAGCAAATTTCTTAGTTTCGTTGCTTCTGCATTCAAACTATCAAAGCTCATGGACTTGGGGATCCTCCAACTCCAGTTTCCAAACTGCACAAGGAAAAAAGCCAAATGAAATATACTTGACATGTCCAGATGTTGTGGTCTCTACACATGCAGCCAACTTAACATGCCGTCTAGGGAGCACAGCAAACTATTCTCTTGTCTTCCCTCAATAAAAAGCCATTGATTTTTTTAAATCTTATCGCTTTACGGAATCAAGGAATGCCATACACGGTGAGTATACATCTAGATCACTGACATGGGTCCGAAGTTTAAGAAAGGAGAACAGAAGGAAGAAGAATGCAAAAAGATTCTACAGGAGCATGGTTTCGTAAGTAGATTATAATTATGCTAATGGAGTGTTACGATTTCCAAAGATGATAAAGAATCATCAGTTAAGCAAAAGACAACTCGTAGAACATAGTTTACAGCACCTGAATAGACACGTGTCACTCTCACACACATGCAATCATGTTATGTTACAAAGGTATGTGCATCCATATTCGTTAATTGAGTTGCCAAGTACTGGTTCCACAGGACAAAGAACATAATAATATCATCACAGCTGCTGATATTTTCTAACGTGCTGCACTCAACAAGTGAGATTCAATACTGGGACTATTGGCAGTTTCTTATTAGATTCTAAATTTTCTTCTTCCTACATTTTTATGCCTTCTTTTTAAAACTATACTTCAGGCTCTAATGATCACAAAGAACAAAAATGAGTCAGCTCAGGCATGATCCATCAGATACAGAGATCCCAAATACCCTTCAACAAGTAAATTTGTATGTATCCCCGTATATATGTCCATAAATGCGGCCGTTTACCTGAGTTGCTGGAATATTCATCCTAGCAGAACTTCCCAACCCAATAATATCCTGCATCGGTATAATAGTAGTTTTTGCCACTGAAGAAAGTGCAGCCTGAATTAGTGCCCATGAGATTTCATCTTCCTTGATATTTCCAAGATATTTTAGTACCTATCAGAGAAATATAATATTAAAACAAAATTTCAGTATGAACAACATCCATACTGGCTAATCTTTCAAAAGCTTGATTGGAGGGATTGAATCATGCTCACATTGGATTTCTCATTGTGTGGCAAGACATCCCACCATCCTCGAATCTGTAATACTTACAAAGAATCAGAAGGGTGCTTTTCAAAGTTGTAAATTAATTTCTGCTTTCAACTCCCCTATCCCAACCCTCAAAAAAGAAGAGGATAAAATGTGGAATAATTAGAACTGACAGAAGATGCAACAGAAGTCAATTGTGCAAGCCCAATCTAATAATACTTTACCACCAGAGCTATCAAAAATAAAAATATAAATTTACCATCAGAATTCTCACAAAGCACGCCATTTTTCAATGAAAATGAAGTGCAAACAAAGATATGCTTCTCAAAAGGTGGGATCAGAGGATAGACTACCGTTTCATTATCGTGAGTGCCAGTGTACACCACTTGGTTCTGCTCATGATTATGAGGCAAATGAGGGTTTTCAGCATCACTTCCAAAACCTAGACAAGAAAACCCCAAAAAACAGACTAACATGCCAATGGAAGGAAGAATTTGAAAGTGGCACAGTAGATAATAAGCAAGCAGTTATCAGATACCAAACTGGAGGACTGCCATTCCAGGTGCTCCAATGGCCTTCCTAAGCTGAATTACATCCTCAGTGATCACTCCCTGTCATTGGCAATATAAGTTTCTTTCTTGTTTAGAATAGGCCACTTTTTACTATTATAGGATTTTAATTACTCATTTCCCTTAAGCTATTAGGATTCTGATATTATTTTTGCCAATAAAAACAAAGGCATTGTACAATTAAATTATTCTCTAATAAATATTCGAGTTTTTCAACTTTCTTCTTGTATCAAGAATTTTAAAACCGCTTCCACACCATTTTTTTTTACATTTTTATAGGGGCCTTACAGGAGTCCCAGACAAGGAAATAAGTGACTAGGAAAAATCTCAAAATTAGGAACTTCTCAGTTCACTCCTCTTTCCTTGTTTT
This sequence comes from Fraxinus quadrangulata, assembly GCA_903798255.1. Taxonomy (NCBI): domain Eukaryota; kingdom Viridiplantae; phylum Streptophyta; class Magnoliopsida; order Lamiales; family Oleaceae; genus Fraxinus; species Fraxinus quadrangulata. The sequence goes on along the minus strand of CAIGRB010140741.1, from coordinate 77,185 downwards.
CTTCATACTTATTCAATTATTTCATGTTCATTTAACTATGTGGATTGTATAGTTTCAACACACAATGCTTTAAATCATTGACTAAAAACCAAAAACCATATATCAAGTTCAGAATAGAATTTGAGAAGAGATCAAGGCCTTTCATTTAATGGAAACTTACCAAGTCTTCTGCTATGATGTTTAGATCTCCAACGGCTTTGAATATGGCATCAAATAAAGACTTTCCAGGTCCAACCTACTTTCCATAACATATTGTTAAGAGATATTTTTAAAAATTGTCAGAAAGAAACGGATTAGAAAATGAAAGAAGGGTAAACTGACCTTCCAACGTCCTACCATTGCAATTTTTGCTTCTGCGTGCACAAAGGAATAATAATTGTCTCACTGAAATGAATGAAATAAACTTGACTACATTAAAGATCATCTCACCAGAGGGGACAGCCCAAAAGCCAGCAAATCCTCTAAAGTGATCAATCCTGAATTCGTCAAATAGATTCTGTGCACGTCTTAACCTCCTAATCCACCAAGAATATCCATCTTTTTCCATGGCTTTCCAGTCATATAGAGGGCTTTCAAGCCAAAAGGCTAAGTTAGTAACTTAAATTGAAAAAAAAAAGGACAGCAAATAACAAATTATGCTTCTTGTAAAATGTTAGATGCATTTTTATAAATATATGAGAGGAAGACATCGTGTGTACTGCAACAACAAAAAATGTTCACTTCCACAACATTTAACGAGCATGAAGATAAATGGAATAGTCTCATAGTAATAACACAAGGAGGAATGTAGAACTACCCACCCCCCAAATAATAGCAATAGTAATTGGGAACAAAGAAGCACTCTAGAATAAAGAAAAAGAAACATATCCTCTAATTAGATAGCCACTTATTAACTTGAACACATTGGTTTACAACAAAATTCGTATTGGATAGTATATAACAAGGACAATATGCGCATGCATTCCCCTTTCCTTTCGATATTTTCGGCAACCATGAACTAGATCATTGTTCATTTAGCTTGGGAAGACTCTGTAGTTTTATTGTGGTGGGCTAATTTGGGGATTGGAATGTTATAGAGGGATCTCGGGGTAAGTCGGCTGTTTAGAAAGGATAGCGAGGTTGCTATTTTTGAATTATTTTATCAAGAAAATGTATTCTTTTTTATTTTTCTTCAACCTGTAAACCAGGTTCAAAATCAACCTGAAAACGATAAAGGCTCAAAATGTTAAATCGAGGTATACTGCTTGTATTCTTTCTTGAACTACAACTTATCAAAAGAAAGATCAGCTGGTACTATGTGGTGGGAATGCTTGGAGCTAAATATGGAAAAATTGAGAGGAGAGATATACTGGCCAGCAAAAAACTAAACATAAATTCAAATAGATATAACAATTAAATGTAACTGCTTTGAGGCACCCAGAAGTGCCTGTGGGATGGAGAATCTCATCAACCGCATCTTCTCATATATCTTTCTTTTAATATTTAATTTATAATGTTCCACACGAGTTGCAATAATAATATGGTGCGTTATATTTCCATTTCTAAAAGCAACATGATGGGAAAAAGACACTCTGTTGTACATAAATAGAATATTGAGTAAATAAATAAGTAAAAGTACTCAATCTATAGAATAGGGTATACCTGTTCCAAAGCTGACCAGTTTTGCTGAAGGCATCAGGGGGAACACCACTAACTAGTAGTGGAAAGCCACTCCTACTCTGCTTGACCCATGAATGGTTAGTCTGAAGCACAATATTACAAATGAAACACTCGAGTTCCATAAAGAGAAAGCTCACCAGCAAAAAGTGTTTCTTGTTAGCCCAAACATCTGCACTATGATAACCAACATATATAGGCATGTCTCCCATAATACTGATGCCCTTCATCTGAGCATATTCACGAACTTTTTTCCATTGCCTTTGAAACAAAAATTGTTGAGCAATGAATATGTCTATCTGTGCAAGAGAAGAATGATTTTCTAGTCACAGGATCATACAGCATCAACGTTTGACAGCATGAAGAAATACTTGTCTATATACAGCCGAAAAGGTCAGTCAGATCTTACAAACTCTTTTTTGCTTTGATAAATTTCTTCCAAAGCAACAAGATGGCGATTTTTCAATGGTTCAGGCCAGTCATACCAAGTAAATGTATTTAAAGAGTCATCAATGGCAGCAAAATATGCTGCATCTTCAAGCCAACCTGCATATGTATAACGTTTAATAAAATCAGATGAGCTCAATTTAAGAACAAACTCATATACAACAAAAAGTCGTTATAAACAAGTTTTAATTCCCATTTCAATGGCCATAATATGCCTACGGCCCTATAGAAAAATGATTTACTATAGAACAATATTATGCAAGAGTAAGATGGGAGAATTCCAAACAAAGTAAGAAAATGGAACCGGACTAGGAAAAAATAATAATAATAACACACACACACATATCCTGAAGTCAAAGCCAGGCAGCCATCATGTGAAGCAACTCCATCTAATTATACCACACTATGCCTGGTGCCTTACATAGTACAAGCCTCTAGCAGCAATTAAAATAGGCAATATAAATACAACAAATTCCAGGCTAAGTTAATTACCTCCTAAGACAAACCAAATAAGTTTTTACAGGAAGTAAGTTAACTGAGTCCTAAGCTAAATAAAATAAGTCTGTATGGAAGTATTTTCATCTCCGCCTGAATCACTAGTGCATTTATGCCATAATGTAACTACAAGTCTACACCAAACGAAACAATATATTACTTTCTTGTTTGGACAACATCAATGTGAGCAAAAAAATTCACGTGATACGGTGCACCAATTCAAGAAAGGAGGGTTCTTTTTTAAAAATGAAATGGCTATAGAGGTCAGTAACTAATACAGTACTAGCTGCAACACAATTAATTAGATACCTGAAATTTTGCTCCATTTACAAAATAAAAAAAATATTTCTAAAATGTTCTTATTCGGTTGAAATTTTCAATAGAAAAGAAAAGAATTACGAGTCAGGAACCTGCAATTATTGGATCCTTGCGGAACTGTTCAAGCTGATCCTTCAGTCCCCGATCACTAATCAGCCTTTTTGCAGCCTAATACAATATAGAACACCAGGAGTTTGTAATAATGATGTTACAACTCAAATTTCAGAACACGGACAAAATAGAGAAGTTGTATATGACAACAAACACAATGGTGTGATCATTATGAAGGACAAACTAAGAGAAAATTCATTGAGGTTGCACGTCTTTCAAACAGACTATTCATTGTTGTGCAGCCATCATAGCATTAATAAAAGATTTAGGGACTGAATTGTGGAAAACAACAACAAAGAAACAAGGCAAAGTTCAAGTAATAAGTTTAATAAAGTTTCATGATAAAGAGTTTACAAGTGAAAAGGAAATTAGAAAGTAATATTTGTAGAGATATTATTAGATATATCATACGGAAGACTATCCAATTTCGATACTTACTCACAAAAAGTAATTAGGTTATTTTATAGATCTTCTAGTATTTTATTAGTTTTTTCCTACTTAAAATTAGATTAGTTTAAACCCTATATAAAGAGGGTCTATGCATTATAATAGTTAGACTTTTGATGAGTTGAATAAACACTATTCTCCCCCCAATTTCTTCTCTCGGCTTCTCCCCTTTCTTTTCCCCTTCTTCTACAAGTCTCATTCTTTGTTGATTGCATCCTATGTCAAATATAGTAGGCTTTGTGTAATAAATTCTCAACATAACAATTATCTTTCTAGTAATGATAAACTAAAACAGGATGCAATAATTGATTATTTTTTAAATCAGTGCAGAATCAATTTATTGTTTGTTAAGGACACGTAGAAGTATCTTCGGATGATACTTTAGAATATTTGAATAACTGTACAATCATCAATACTCTGTACTTATGCGTGCATAAGCCTGCACTTCATTGATATTTACACGCATGCACGCACAAATATAACTAAGAATCTAAGATATTTTACTTCATATGTAACTCAATTCAATAGTCTTATTTTGTACTAATCCTGGTCTCTACATAGAATTTACTTAAATATGTATTTAATTAAGAAGTAAGTACAAGAGTAATTTGACAGCATAAGCTTTTGAGTGTTATCAATTCAGATTCGAGAGTATCAAGTTTGCGTAGTTACTTTCTTTTTCAATTAGGATATTTGACTATCATGAAAACAATGACTGTTAATGTCATATTTTTAGGCCTGCATTAATTCCAAATTAACTTTCTAACTCATATAAATGGAAGTACAAGACGTAGTAATTACAAGGATTTAGCTGTACTTGACCTTAGCTATCAAAGGATCCTTAATCTCAGCAACAGTAGAGAAATTCACACGATCCATATCTCTGCAAGGAAGACACAGAGATTATGGGGCAAACATAAGAACAGAGAAACAATCCAAATGGTTAGACTGCAGCCAATCACAGACAAAATCTCACAATGGTTCTGGAAGCTCTTCTTTCAACAACAGGCCATCTTCTACTAGTTCCTCAAGAGAAATCAAAAGAGTATTACCACAATTTGCATCCTGAAAGTAAACCATAGTTAATTTCATTAATAAGCTTAATGCTAAAATTACGGATGAGTAATTGCATTCTTACGAAGACTAGCCTCTAAATCCCTTCGCAGCTTATCGTTACATCATAAATTTTTTTTTTTTTCCTCCGTACATATATTTACTTATTCATACTTACAGTGGTGGAATATAAGTTATTAATGAAAAGTATACAGACAGAAGAAAAATGTACTGTGAAGAACAATATCACCTGTCCAGAATAAGGGGATCCCTCTTCATTAGCTCTTCTTCCAGGTGGAACAAGAGGAAGAACCTGTATAAGTATTAATTCAATTTATACATAGGTCAAAATAAAGGAAACACTCTTTGAAGCAAAAAAAAAAAAAAGTAAAATAAGATGTCAATGAGAGAATGCACTGTTATATGACATGAAATGGGAGGAAAATTAAAAAAGTACTTCCCCTACCCAAAAGATATATTCCTCCATATATCATGAGCTCCTACAAAAAAAATAGTCCGTATTCCTAAAAAGGAATATTTTCATCTCTTATAAAACTATGAAATATCCACTCAGGGTCCACTTTAATCTTTCCAGGCTTATAAAATATACAAAAGTTAGTTTTTCTTCAAAAATTTTAATAAATGAACCCGCACAAAAAAATCTGGAGTTGGTTTGATGCATGAGCCGTGCACCAAAAAAATAAATAAATAAATAAAAATTCAAACTTGATACATTTGCAGTCCCGTGGAATTCAAAAGTTCAAGACATTTCGAAATGGTGGTATGAGTTCAGGATGGCTTACATAAATGGCCAACTCAAATGTAACACAATCAAATGGCTCTAATTATTAAAAAGAATAATTAAAAGGAGTGAAAATTGTGAATCAGTTATACTTTTTACACCAGAATTACATCAAATCAGCTAAAAGCTTCATTTTCTTCGATAATTTCGAATTTGAACAACCTAAAAAATTCAATTCCTAACTCAAAAATGAAAAATAGATACAAAAGGAAAGTGAACATAATCACCTGCCATAGAGAGCAGCCGGCTTCGTGAAGCCAATCAAGGAATTGGAAGGACTGAGATCCCAGGTCACCGATGCCGTAGGGGCCAGGAAACGACGTCGGATGGAGGAGAATTCCAGCCCTTCTGCGACTCTTGAGGTCCCGTTTAGGGAACCAGTTAGCATAATCGTGTGGCAAGTCATCACCAACAGGGATAGATGATACCCCGCCGTTTTGAAAGAGAACAGTCCGAGAGGGCCTAACCTTACTGGGAATGCGATGAAAGAGAGTGGATTTTGCAGACGAAGGAGGAGAAAGAGAAGATGGAATAAGAGTGAGAGTGCTCTGAATTGCCATCAACAAATTTCTTACTGGAATGATTATAGTGATTAATAATTGACCCAAATGAATATGTACATAAAATATCTGTAACAGTTTGTGCATTAGATGGGTAGGGTAGGGTGGGGTGGGGTGGGGGGACAGCTTCGGAGATACAGTCGGAGGGGAAGTTGCAGAGGATGGTTGAAGCAGGAACCATGTGAATACACGTGGGGATTTGCCATTCCCACGGTCGAAAATTTCTAACCTAAAGTCGCATTTATTATTGATATTTTTACTTGTTGATTTATATGTCGTGGAGAAGTCGCCATTTGGACCCATCTCTAATTTATTTATAAATTAAACAGTATATAAAAAATAATATAAAAATATTTTAATTAAATTAGACTATAAGTCAGGATATTTTAATCCTAATCCCGTTCTACCTTCCAATATTTTCGACAAATAGGGTTGAAGATGGCCACTCTCAGGGCTCAGCCTGACCCTATCTCGTTACCATCCCTATTAGCGAAGTAAACGTCGAATGTAATTTTGGAGGTTTTATGAGTTCGAATTCTAAAACATTTGAGCATATTTTAACAACCTTATAAAATATTAATTATGTTGAACGAAAAAAAATGAAAATTTAATAGTAATGAGTACATAATAATCTTTGAATTTAGAATTTCAAGTATATTTATCTACAATTCCATTTGATCAACCGTTGCAGGCCAAGAAAAGTCGATTCTATTTTTCAATCATGTGATCTACCACGCCATACTCTAATTTTGATTTGAAATTAACAATAAGTAATTAACTAAATATTCATATGGTTCTCTACTTCTACTATTGCATATATGATTTGACCACAATATATAATATCACTTATTTAATAAAAAAAATGAAAAGATGAACAAATCCTGTTTCTGAACACACATGGTATGCCTTAAGACATTGTATTGTTTGCATAATATTCCTGAAACTTTACCGTGGCATATGTAGTTTTGTACGTTAAGAATAATAATTTATAGTAAACTACAAATTTTTTTCTTGAAATTTATAAGTGATTTTACAATGGTAAGTTAAATATGCATAATTTATCAATTAGCATACCCAGTGAGTTTTTTTTTTTTTTTGATCGGGTAAATATGAAATTATATTGATCAAAATCATGTACAAATATTCCGGGCATACTCGAGTCTATCAAAAATAAAGCAACGATGGTAATGAATAGGCAACAACTACAATGAGTATACTCATGTGGACAGAAGGATGGTAATCAACAGATAAACAATGCATTAAGAATACACCAGTTCGAAAAGAGAGAAAATCAACCCATAGCTAATGTCTTATAACAAATCAAAACATTAGGATACAAAGAGAACATTACTTTGTATATATGTGTTTTGATTCGTCTTATAATACTCTCGACGTTGGGTTTCAAATTTTCAAATATCATTCTATTTCTAGTCATCCAAATGTAGTAGATGGAACTAGCTAAAGAAATCCTCTTGGCTTTGTTGCCTCAAGAAGTACCACGAGCTTCTTTTTTTATCCATTTCAATGCACTCGCCAATGTTGTCATAGCCCTCGTGAGGCCCAACCATCTCTTAATATTCTTCCAAATATTTGAAGAGAAAGGGCATGCAAAGAAGAGGTGTTGATTAGTTTCTTCATGTGAGGCACAAAAAATACAATTTCGATCAATGTCCAAACAATGCAGTTTGTCCTTTGTGAGTAGCTTAGATTGAGCTCCCAACCATAGCATAAAGGAGTGCTTCGGGATGATGAAATGTTTGCACACATCCTTGCCCATACAAATCGTGAAACTTTTAAAAATTGATCCAAATGGACCTGAGTCAATTTGGGTCGGATAGATTTATCGATTAAATTAGTTTTTTTGGAGCCCTAACCACAATCATCACCACTGAGGAGAGGAGGAATTTCTTTCTCGGGCTTCACAACTCAAGCCTATAGTGTAATTTTAACAAAACCAACAAGATTTTCTTCTGGTTTGGTGACCTCAAGTTTTGGTACGTAAACCAGGGGAGAAATCCTCCCCTCCCTCGTTGGCAATGGCAAATCTAGGATTTGGAGTCAGCACGGACGATATTGAATCGTCGATCATTTTCAGCAATAAAATATTAAAGAGCCCCATTTGATACCTTTTTTTTCTTTGCAAAAAATGCATTTTGAAATAATGATTTGATAGAGAAGGTGTGGTTAAAAATAAGGAAAAATTTTGAATTTGTATGTAATATTATTTTATTGAAAAGGTGCAATTGAAAGGAAAGAGAAAAATGTATTTTAAAAAATGGAAAATCAAACAAAGTCTAAAATTTAAATATAATAATTATTTTGTTGTAAAAATTAACAATATTTACCAAATGATATTGTGGTCAAATTTTGTATAATTCAAAAGAATAGTAGGGTTTGAATTTTTACTATTGCAATAAAACACCTAAAATTTAAGATATATTAATTTGGTAAATTTAGTATCAAATTCTGTGAGTGGAGTGGCACAGTGGATAGGCATTCCATATCTTACCTGAGGTTATGGTTCGAATCCTTTCCTTTATTTCATTTAATTTTGACAAAAATTGTATAATTCAAAATATTTCATAATAAAACTGTTGGGAAAGGGATTCGAAATTGGGGACCTCTCATGTGAATATAGAAGCTTTAGCCAACTGAACTACAAGAAATTTATGAAAGTATAGAAACTGAACAGATATATAATTGAAACATTTATTCACTATATATTAAAAATAAAAAAAAAACTCTTCAGGCGGATCAGCACGGGCGGCCGCTGGGGCTCGCCGAGTGCTAGGTCCGCCACTGCTCGTTGGTGCGCAGTTGTGGTGGGGTGTTCAAGGATTGGAAAAGAGTACTCTTTTATTTAGCCTATGTTTGGTGATTGTTTTTTGGGAAAACATTATTTTAAATAGTAATTTTTTGAAAAAATATGTAATTAAAAAGTATGGAAATGTTTTGAATTTACGTGATAATATTTTATTATGTGAATGTGTGGTTGAAAATGAGCATGTAGAAAAAAAAATTGACATCTTATCTGTATGTAAGCTATTATTATAAATTCTTATGTACAAGTAATATTATTTTTATGATTATAAAAGATTTGGAACCCGACGACAAATTTTAAAAAGTTCGAGACCTCTCCTTCAATTTCTCTAAAGAAATGCAACGAAAATCAAGAAAAGAATATAGCTTGCGAACCTTTCTGCTAGGTACAAAAGACAAAGCAACATACTTTTCTTTGAGTGATGCTATAAGAACATAATTATCTACATAATGGTCTACATAATTACAAGCGACATTGATCAAAACCTTTAATTCAAACCTGACACTTTCACAACGACGACAAGATGGCTGCCACATCACATTATGTCATTCATTGTGTACATTTATTATGTACACTTAACATTTTCCCTTTTCTTTTGAGCATCTTTGTCACAAAAAATTAAAGTTGCTAAAAAACAAAAGAAGAAAGAAAGATAAAAGAAAATCGAAATCAAAGTGGTAATGAACAAGAATATTGGGTAAAGAGAACCGTCATCTTTTTACAAAAATTATCACCTTATGATGATCAAATGTATATAGTCTACTGCTATTTTACAACTTCAATATTCATATTTGATTTATTAAAATTGATCATCAGACCAATCACTTGGGTCAACTTCATAAAATAAACCGTCGATGATTTGATCGACAAGTGAGTCAATCAATGTATTGCAACGGATAGTAAACATTCGACCTATCCCTTTACGTGCACTCGATAACCAGGCGATAATTGCTGCACTCGTCACCGCCACCAAGCATACCCCTGCAGCTTCCTCAATACCTTGCAAATCCATTTTTCTGAATACAGAATTTCCAGTCACCATCTCTATGCTTACTGTTGCTGCAAACAACATCTGCAAATTCCACGTCGACTCAAATATAGACCAACTTTGGCTACCGTTAACCTTTAAAGATGGAACGTGAAGTCTTAATATAAGAGTTCATTAAACTTAATCAAGCAATTTAATTCGACTATGACTCAATCGAGCACGCGAATTTTAATATTGGTATACTCAATCGAACTACCATTTTATGGACATGAATAAAATCCACGTCGATTAATTACCCAAATATAGATCAATATATAAGAATTTGTGACACTCATCTTAATAAGATTAAAATTTTAAGATGAAATATGGAGACTTAATAACATAAACTTGTAAAAAATAAGTGAAAAATGAAAACGAATAAAAGGAGAATTACCATGGCAAGGCGACCGGAGATAATCTCAAAGTCCTGACTCTTCTTGGAGCTCTCTATATATTCAGTTAATGTCGCGAAGAAAGGCGAAACTTGATCATCATTCTTGGCCTTGATTACACCTACACGATCACCACCGCCATATGATCTAAGTGTACAGAGCCTCGGCTGCAGCACAATTTTTCCATTATCAGATGACGTTTGTGGCAGTGGTAGCTCCACCAGTTTCGGCTTCTGGACCTGCAACGGTGTCGCCGGTTTATCCGGCCTGAGCTCACAGAAAACCGGCCGCGCAGCCAACGCCATGAGGGAAGATGAGACTCTAGGTGATGATACAGGAGAGGAGTTTAAGGTTATTTGTCGTGTAATAACATAGGAATGTATTGGTGGTGAGTGAAGGGTCCACGTCTAGGAAAAATTATATCCAGTGAGTTTGGCTGAAAGACGTGGAACTTTTTTCGTTCGTTAATGTTATTTTCAAGAATAATGATATATAGTCTCACAATGCTTGCAATCTCAATTTAACTGATGTTAGATGATAGGTTAAATAAAAGATGAAATTAAATAAATTAATTAGTTTCACTCACCATTTAATGCTCATCAATGCCACCTAGGTTGAGATTGCAACCTCAACGAAGCTGAATGACATTACTTTATTTTCAGCGAGGTGGTGTTTCGTGTGGAAATTTCTAACAATTAAAAGATGTTTCAGACGATTGTGTAAGGACCAAATCTCTCGAAACAAAGTCCCAACGAGGGGTACTTTATTTATGAAGATTACAATTCGAGAGAAACAAAACGACTCCAAGGAACACAAGCATACAAATCAATTTGAAAGTTGACATTAAGAATTAAAAGAAATGAAATTACATAATTATCTGTTTGAGAGTGATTGATTTGAATCATTTCCTTTTATGTCTTCTTTCTCTTTTATACTCATTTGACAGTTTTCCTTATAAAATCGTTTGGAAATTGCTTATCGCCCTATAAGTACCCACTTTCTTCATGATTGATGAATTGTCAAGGAACTACCACTTTAACCGCTGCCATTACTCCCACTATTTAACTGTTTTAACTGCTTGCAACCGAAATTTTTGGGTCGTGGAATGTGATAAGATTGTTCATTAACTGCTTCCATAACCGCTGTTTTAAATACCAAACAAGACGATGTGCTCGCTCAGATCTTGGGCGACTCACAGGCTTGGGCAAGAATAGGACTATCGCATTGAGCGACAATAAGGTACTTCATTCGCTCAAATCCTGAGTGTCCTGCCTGTTTGGGCGATGATGGGTCTCCACTATATTTTATATGGTCTCATTTGGGCTTATCCTCCAAATTTTCTAATTGGACTCTATTTCTTGGACCATTTAATTGGGTTTCGTTTTTGTACGTCAACAGGTGGCTAGTACTAGAGTGAAAGTGAATTGTGCGTTTCTTTGAAAAGCAACAAGGATTATTATATTATATTATATTTTAAACTTCAACTATGTTTGGTGTACAGTGTTGGATGACAACTTTATTGACATATATCACGTGGCATATTGTCATTGGATAGTTTGAACAACAACTTATTTTTTCAACCGACAATATTTTGTCAACTCATACATTGTCAAAAATGTTATCCAATATTGTGCAAATAACTTAATCCTTTAACCTCTTTGTGACTAACTCTTGGGTCTCTCAAGTTTTAAAAAATTATGTTAATGGTTACTCTAATTATTTTTTATGATAATAATTGCTACACTAATATTAAATTTTATGTAGCACTATTAAAAGTCAATTTGTAAGCAAATGACATTATTTACTATATCAAGTTAGCAAAAATCATTATAAAAAAAATGAGAAGATTAACAATTTAAGCTAACAAGACAAATCGAAATTAAAGTCGCATTACATTTACTATATTTAATCCCCAATTCCTAGCTCTTCAGGTTTGCTGACTTTGCGTCGTAAATAATATTGTAGGACTTAAAATTAAATTTTTAGTGAAGTTTGGTAAAAGTCGATGAAATGTATAGTTGAAAAGTTATTGATCCTATGAAATATGTGGTAAAAATTATTGAAATTTAACTTTTATAAAAATCTAAATTTTAATTCCCAAGCTTAGTATTCATTGAGGTACATGCAATAATTTTCACTTTGTTATTGAAAAAAAGGGTACCTATCATACTTTAAAGATTACATTTTCAAAAATATCAAAACTCGAAAAACATTTCATAATTCAGGTCAAAATTCAATAATTATTTATATGAAATAGATAATAAAATTTTTAACCCTACTATATAAAAAAGGCAATGAGAAGTAACTGTAGATGCAATAGTAATTCAATCCCCTTCCAATATTTTTTTTTTTTTTACTTTTTTTCATTTCGTTTTTTATTTTTTATTTTTGCGGTGCTTTTATATGAAAATCTTTTTTTCCCCTTTTTTTATTTTTTTCCATATCCGTATGAGAAAGAAACGACGACGTCTTGTCTTCATTCGTGTGAAGACGGCATCGTTTTGGTTAACGTCGTCTCAATCTTTTTTCTCTCAATTTATGACAATCTAATAGAAAAACTCTTTCTCTATTTTCTTACGCTACCGGCCATACCCTTGAAATCCATTTTTTCTGCTTGTTCTCATCCATACAAATTTCTCACTCTTCTTCCCTTTCTTCCCAAGTCTTTCTGTTATCATCCATATGTGTTATAATTTTTTTATAGATTGAAATTTTTGTTATTTATTTATTTATTTTTTTTTTGTATACAAAGCTTTGCATTGAATTCCAAGACGATTGAGCACCTCAAGATCTATCCAATGAAGCTATGGGCTACGAATAATGTTCGTGCTAGCCTAGAAGAATTAAAATGGAGCCTGGAGGCTTTAAACCTAAGCAGATCATCCACTCATGTACCCTTTTTAAGATTTAATTGCTTTCCGTCTTCATCTCAGAGATTCTTTTGGAATCTCTGTAGATATATAATTGTATTTTCATTTCCTGTGTACTGTCCTTTCATGAGCTTAAATCTTAGCAATTTGGAAGTTCATGAAGAAGCTAATAAGGTAGATCCTAACTGGTTTGTTTCTATTTCGACACATTCTTCTACATGACCTTTTGAGGAGGGAAAGCCGGATTGTACTGGAGGTTGTCGGCGTTTGGGCCTAAAAAAGGAACAATGGCATAGACGATAAATTCGAACTCGATGGTTGCATCCATGAACTCCGTAATATAAAAGATACGACCATGATCTAGATGTATGTATGAGGCGCATGTATCAATTTTCCAGTTGGATAACTCTACGTTTGATCAAGAGGCATTGTTTGTTAAGTAAATAACAACATCTACTGTAAACCAATTGAGTAAGAATAGCTAAATTGTATAATTATAGAGATTTGTGTGGGTATGTAGAATATATGTGCCTATGTTTGGTATGCTCATTTGAGCTATATGAACGGTGCAAACAGTTTTGATTTAGAGCTCATGGGGTAATAGGTACCGCCTATAGCTAAAACAAAAACGGTTTTTCTTATTTGTTTCTCTTTTTCCATTTTTTTGGGTATGATGAGGTGCTGCATTGCTATTGGTAAATAATTTTGGAAATAAAAGGATAAACATTTCAGATTTCTACTTTTAGTTGTAAATTATCTCAATAAAAAATAAATAGAAACCAAAGAAATCATAAAAGGTGCTAATATAATTCTTTTGTTCTAGATAATGTATTTCTCGCAATCTGGATATTTATATTCAATTACGACTTTTAGTTTTTTATCAATTACAGTTGTTATGTATAAGTTTCGTATCAATATCGCTTTAAATATTTTTGGGATGTTTGTGAGGGAGAATTGGATAGAACTTCTTGTTCACTAAACTGTCCAACTTGTAAAATATTGTGTACGAAACACACCATTTAAGTTTGAGCTAAAGAGAAGTGACTAAAATATATTTCTCCTTTCCATGATTGAACCATTCAAACACGGAACGTCATATCCTTTTCTATGTTGTAGAAATAGTTCGCCACACTACAGTTTTATGCCGTACTATGATACTCTATATAAGAGGTTTTTAATTTTCCCTATCTTGTGCTATGCATCCATTCTTTTTTTGGATTTAATCAAGTAACCATTAATTGTTCATTATTTTCAGTGCTTCAATAAGTCAAGGGTATGGTCTTACTAAAACCTTTGCTGGTGGAACATTTAGTGAATATGATGATACGTCTGTTGGTCGAGTTGACCCTTTGTTACCTTGCTCGTTCATGAAGGTAAAATGTACACAGTTGTATTTCACTTCAAAGTATCCGCACATGTTTCCAGTATGTATATTTCTTTTTAATGAATGAGAGACATAATTTCCGTTTTGGAGTACAGGATTGCTTGTATTAATTCTTTATTTTATAACATCCACGAAAAAAATGTTTTACGTATAATTTTATCTCTAAATTTCAGTTAGTAGATTGGCCGAATGATGGATATTTAATTAGCGATTCTCCAGTGCCACATGGAGGAATAGTTATTAGTGGACCAAATGTAACCCTTGGATATTTCAAAAAATGATAAGAAATCAAAGGATGTGTACAAGGTAAGTAATTTTGAAATTTTGTGCTTTTTTTTTTTTTTTTGTATCTCACACTGACAAAGAGCATGTTTGGCTATGCCTGAACTGTTCATTTATTAGTAAATAAGTAACTTTTTATTGACTAAAATTGGAAATAAGTAAAAGTTACTTATTTTGATAGTAAAACAAATGTTACTTTCAAAACTTAAATAATTTTTTAACTTAAATGTAAGAAAAATGTGATTTATCCAAACATGTTTGGAAATTGAAAGTAACTTTTATTTATTTTAAGCTAGCCAAGCGTGCTCTTTACTCTGGGTTAGATGTATTTATTTTCTTAATCTGTTGATGATGAGGTTGATGAGAAAGGAATGAGGTGGTTCCATACGAGTGATGTAGGGAGATTATATGCTGACGGATGCCTTGATATTATTGATCGTAAAAAGGATATCGTCAAACTACAGCATGGATGCCTTGATGTGGTTCCATACGGGTGATGTAGGGAGATTACATGCTGACGGATGCCTTGAGGTTATTGATCGTAAAAAGGATATCGTCAAACTACAGCATGGAGAATATGTTTCTCTAGGGAAGGTACATATTTTATGTACCCTTGTAGTTAGCGTGTTTTTTGTCGTTAAATGCATTGAAGTTCACCCACTTATACCATTGTTTCACTTTGGTCACTATCGTTAAACTTTAATTTTTGATTCAATTTAGACATTCCATCTTGTAAAATTAATGAATATGATGATGTGGTATGGAAAATTCAGTTTGTCCATGATTTTCGTTGTTCAACTTGGTATAACCACGTCATGTTGGACGAGTTTTGCTTTCCTTTTTCTTTCTTTCTTTCATTTTTTTGTGTATTTATAATAAAAGTTCATTTTAAATTACTTCTCCAAAAATATGCATTTTTTCCTATGCAAACGGACTTCTCATGCCACGTTTCCATTAATTCTGTAAGACATTTCCTAACTAAAATAAAAATTAAATTCAGACACTAACTTGAAACAAAAGTTTGGTGCCTGAATGAAACAATGCCACATGTTAGGTGACTAACAATATGCATTTTTTGTTCAATGGCTTCTATCTACTACATACGTTTAGAAGAGAATGGCTAATCTTGTTTGCCAAGTACTTGATGCAAGTGGATGAATTGATTTGGTTTTGTGTACCAATTTTCTATCCTAAGCACCTTACGAGATTTGACTTTTCCATCTCCATTTCGGTACTTCTTATCGAAAAGCTTCTGTACTTTTTGGGTTTAACCAGATGGTTATATTATGGAAATCCTGAAGTCACCAGTGGCTGAATTGCTTTTAAGTTCTGTCCAACTTGAGATACGTCCAACTGGAAGATAGAGTTAATGAGCCCAAAATTTGCTCAATTTATTAATCCATGTCTTCCCATTTTATTCTGTTATTCAATTCAAAGTGTTTGAAGACCTTAGCAATGAACACGTCTGTTTTAGTTTTAAACAAATGAGATGAAGATGTTGGACTTAAATTTCACAAGAGTTCAAAAGAGTAAGATGTGTAGCTCCAATGACAAGAACATATGTTCCTATAACGTTACCTATATCTATGACCACTCTATGGCTTCCCTTCAAACGTTTTGTGCTTCGTGGAATTTAGTTTCCGATGAGTGTATTTCACTCATATTTTAGACATTATCTAAACTTGATATGTAACTAATTTCTACAAGTTTTAGAGTGTTTTAATGTGTATTTTGATGTTATGATATAGGTTGATTAAATTGAAGGAAATAAGCAAAAGTTGACAAAATTGGAGAAGATGGCCAAATTGTAAGAGATCCAAAGTTCGGGGACTAAAGTGAAAATACTCAAAAAGTTGTATCGGACCTCGCAATAAAGACTCAAGAGTGTTAGGAGTCAATTGGATGAAGAAATAAGTCAAAAGGGTTGAAATATAGGCAAAAGTATGATCACACATCAATTTCTAACCGAAAAAATTATGCTCCGAATTTTCAGTCTCATATTGAGACTCGTTTTTGACATAGCAAATGTTCTAATTGAAAAATTATTTCTAAATAAAAGTTGTAGCCCTTAGAGTTATCTTTCCAACGCATCTTGAATTATCTTAATCGGATATCTAGAAAAAATATGATACAAATACTGAAGGACGTGTAGTGCTAAATTTTCATCTGAAACTAGGCACCGCAACGCCAGCATTGCTGGAATTCAACAGTATCATGGGCGCCGCAGCATCGAGGCACCCGGGGCGAGAAAAAAGGTTTTTGAGTTATTTGGACTCTTCTCTTGGCCTAACATGACTTCAATCCTTCCATAACTTCAAAATTCGATAAATACAACATTTAAGATCTAATTCTAGGGGAGAACGGTTCAAGAGGCAAAAAGAAATTCAACACAATTCTTCAAAAAGGCAAGGAGGAAAAAATCCAAAGATTCAAGAATAAGACAAAGAAGAATAAGAGAAGAAATTGAAGATCTACATCCCAGTTTTTCTATTCTCTTCTCTATGTCATTTTATATGAATTTTAATATTTTCTTAGATTACATCATGAGCTAAATTCATTATCTAGGATTTGATTGTAGCCAAAAACTTGAAAATATGGATTAATTAATTTTAGTTATTTTTATTAGATTTTTCGCATGTGTTTATTTGTGTTATGATTTTAATACTTTCAATTAATTGAATGATTTGATGCTGTCAATACCGACTTTCGAGAGAGGGGAGTTTAGGCGTGATCATAAGAATAATACAACATAAGAAATTATATGTTTCGAGAGAAAGTATAATTCATTTGAAATGTGTTCCATTTGAGAATCACAAATTTGATAAATTCTATATTTTAATTCGAAATAGAGATATTGAAATTGAAATATATGAATAGTTTTTACTCAACACTCGAGAGATGGAGTAAAATTACGTTAGTGGTATTGCTTATAAACTTTGAAAAATTGATTAAAAATAATTATATAATTGAGAATCATCTTTGATGGTTAGGTGAAATCATAACATAGGCTTTCTTACTTGATTATTCTTCTAGCTTACATTTATTTGTTGGATTTGTCACCATATTAGTTTAAAAATATTGATTATAACTTCAGTTATCTAGATAAAATAGATGCTTTATAATTATAGTACTTAGTAACAATTTGAATTACAATCTCTGTGGGTTCAACACGTTGACTCTATTATTATATTACAAAACTTATATTGTACACATGCGATATAAATCACATTATAGAAAATGCGTGACTCTTGCTCGTCGTATTAACTTGATCCTCTTTCTACCATCATCTCTACTCCGCCAATCCTCAAAATTTCGAGGTGCCATTTGTCTCTCTTTCAATGGAAGAGTGGGCTTTGGAGTTTACAATCCTATCAGAGGTGCAGCGCAGGTTGGTTATCCAATGATGGAGACGATGGGTGAGAAGATGGGTGTAGTGGTTAGGTGAAATTGGATAATTTGGGGTGGGAGACGGGGAAATGTAAGGCCGCATTTTTGAAAGGGATTCTTTGTTAAAAGGGTTATAAAACATTGATTATAACATTCATTAATCTAGATAAAATAGAGGTTATATAATTATAATACTTAATAGAAATTTGAATTACAATTCATGTGAGTTCGACACTCTAACTTTATTATTATATTACAAAATTTGATATTGTACACTTGCGGCATAAATCACGGTATAGAAAACGCGTGACAGTTTCCCGTGGAAATTTGTTCTTCTTCCTAAACATTCATTTTGAATATAAATGACATCCAAGTTTTTTGCTCTATCATAAGTAGGAATCTGCATGTATTCTTCATTTTTCCATCTTATCAGCTACAGTGCTGAGCTAAAAAAGTACACTTACTGGCATGTTTGGATTTGTTAATGAGCTCGACCTGTCAGATCCCTAACAATTAATAAGTTACTTAGGGAAGTAAGTTAAAGCATCTCATTGGCGCAATTAGTGGGCGATGATGCAAGATCATCTATTTGTCACTTGTCCATTGATCGCTAGTATAATGTGTGAGAAATTTTCAATTATTATTTTCTCTTGGACCTCGATAAACTACATTAATCGAGCTGACCTCGTGTACCGAACTCAGATTAGCACAAGCTTATCGCATACACCATACTCTATTTATCAACTTTGGAGGTCGGATGCCAACATTTTACATATGTTATAAAAGTAATATTTGAAACCAATTTAGTGGGAGGATTTGACGAGTTTTAAACGAACTAAAGAAAATAAAATTTAGGATACAAATTTAAGAGAAGAAAATTGTACTCACAAAACTCAACTTCTATGATTGAATTTTATTTCTTTTATGATGAAATACTACAAATGAACAATATTTTTATATTATATTTGGTACATAAGAATTAATTGTTAATATATGAATTTAAAAATTCATTAAAATTCTTAAATACATTAATAGAAATAAATTTATTCATAATAACTTAGATCAAGATTCATTGAGTCTAGATTAATGTGAATGTTAATTAATTGAGAATTAATAATACGAAATTTATACGTGACAAGAATTTTGTAGTATTTATTATATATTAAAAAAAAGTAAGATATTATTGAAATAATGAAACTGTAATAGAGTTAAAATGGTCCAAAAATGATTATCACTTTATATGATATTTAATATATAATAGATATGATTCTATTAATGTGACAAGCGAAAAGAAATTGTAATTTAATAATTTGTGTGATGTAAGAATGAAATACAACATTTGTGACCATTGTAGTTTATGCATGTGACCTTTATGACCTTTCCCAATGACGGTGAAAAAAGAAAAGAATAATAACTCCAAATAATATTGAAACGATAAGAATCACATTTTGTATAATATAAAATTTGAAAAATTAAAAATCAGATATAGATTAAAAAAACTTTAATCTATATAAAAACATTTTATATAGCCTCCATTTGATGTAAATTAAAATCAAAATTTTAATAAATTTTAATGAAAAATTATACATCCCAAAAATATATGATTAAAATTAATTGTTAACTTTAACTTAAAACTTTAATCTAATTACAATCTCGCCCATACATGAACATAATATTACAAATCTACGACAACGCCATTGTGTAGAAATTTCACCATCTCTCTCTCAAGGACCCCTATTCTCTCAATTGGATCACGTCTCTCATTTTATCATTGCTTGCTGTTAACCCTCTTGGCACCAACATTCGTGTTGGAATGATTTTTACAAGGTAATTCATCTTCTTAATCACAAAACTTGTAATGTAAACTCAGATTTATTTGTGTAAAAGCATACTTCAATCCATTGGGCTTTACTTATGGTGTGGTGTTCATTGCCTCTGGGGCCATCCACACACACCGCATTATTGTACATGTTCAAAATTAATTTCATCGTGGTAAAATCAAATTTATACCTTCTAAGAGATGTACGGAAACATGAAAAGAGATGCGCGTAAAGATGTACGCTCAGGTTTATTTCCATTTGCACCTCGAATATTTACAAAATAATGCCCTCAGCCTTGGCTACAAAATTCATAACCCCATACCAAAAGAACCCACGAGTTTCTTCAACATTTACGTCAGTAACTAGTATCTAAACTAGTATATATATATATAAATTCTATCTAAAAAATTAAATATATTTTTCATTTTACCCTTTTTGTCCGACTCATATCTTTCCAATTCACTACTAGTTCTATTTCCAAAAAACTTGCCAATTTCGGACCAGCTAAACGAGAAAAGAAAAAAAAAACCTGCAGTGAGACTTCATGGAGCATTTGCATCCTTCCTAACAACTCCTACGACTGTTGCATTGCAAAAGAAGCATCTTTGGCAATTGAGAAGGTGCCTCGATACGCAACCATAGCAAGAAACATGGGAGCACGGTACAAATTCAGCATTTGCTTTGCAAGCATAACATATGCAGCACATGCCATCATCAGCGTCTGATTCTCCCTGACAAATTCTCTTCTGAACTTCTTGTGATTCTGCCTGACAGATCAACAGGCTTGAAAATTTTTCTAGTTGTGCTAATTTACAAAGATGATCGTCCCCTCTGAAGGACCCTGTCTGGCAAATTGATGAAGAAGATTATGAGTAATAGATTGGTAAGTCCCACATTCAGAAGTTAAGATAGCAGACAAGTAATCATTCAGAATTTCTGCTGAAAACAAGTAGACATCTCAACCAAAACATGCCAAACAAGTGTTTTTGCTGTGATCGCCTACACCTTTGCTATTCTAATTTAAAAACGTGCCCATAGAATTGGTCATGCTAGAGAGTATGGTGTTACTTTAGTTGGCAATTATGCGCCCATAAGCACACACTTAAATCATGTAAGTGGACACTGGTCAGGGGCGGAGATAGGGGTGGGTTCAATCCTGGCTCCGCCCCTGACACTGGTCCACCAGTACTCTGACATTGAAGAGCAAAGTATGCAGAGCTCAACCTTACTTTGCCAATCAAGCATGGATATCTGAACCCAATGTAAAAATAAAAAATTGTAACACAAACAAATAAAAACTAATCAAGTGTCGTCTCGGAATGAATGGAAAAAAATCTAAGCACATATAATATACTTGTTTTAAACATGTTCTAGATCCAGTTTTTTCTTTACATGGCCAAGCCAACAAATGGCTTGTCCTCAAAACTTCAGCATGAGGAAATTTTCAACCTCAAGCAGTGATCCCAGGAGTACCAATCATTACAAATTAAAGATTACAATTGCAAAGTGAACCTAATGCAACTGTCTTGTTTCGTTTGGATTGTGGATATGACAAAAAAGGAAAAGAAATGATATAAAATTGAAGATTTCGTAAATTTTCAAAAACTATGTATAGGGTGGCAGGAGATAAATATGAAAGCCAAGATAACATGGAGAAATTCCCCCCATTATTCACCTTGTTTTCATTTCTCTCATCTTAGATTATGGAGGACCTAAGGATTTCCTAAGCTTTCTCATATTTTCTTTTCCTTGTTCCAAGTTATGAATGGTAGGTACTAGTGAATAGGAATGAAACAACTGCACTGTTAAATGTCTAAAACCTTGAATAAAATCAAAACCATCAGGGAGTTTAATACGAACCCAATCATAGTCGATGAGATACTGAAACCCACAGAGAATGGTATCAGCACAGTCCATACTAGCAAATACTGCAACAATATCATTCTGCTCCTCACAGTCTCTCTCTCTACTAGCATCCAACAAATTCAGTACAATGCCAGCCAGTGGTGCTAAAATCATGCCTCTGTTAACCTTCTCAGTAAATTGACCAGGACGTCTAAGCGTTCTGCAAAGTAACATGTGAATGGATTATGGCAGGAGTAAGAATGGAGCTTTGAAGCCAAATATTTTATAATTTCAAAAATGGACCCACGACACTTTTCCATAGATATTATACTTGACAACAATAAATAAATACATTACTGTTCCATAAATAATATAACTGACAAAAATAAATAAATACACATTTCTACAACATGTCGAGAACACCAAGGGGCAATGGAAGAATTTTATGGCTATATGATAAACATGTTATAACAGAAGGAGAACCTAGTATTATCTTTTTGGAGTACTAGCCAGAAAGAGCAAAAAAGGGGAACACGTGTAATTTCCTATTGCCGTTCTTCACAGAAAAAAAGGAAAAAAATAACATCATTTTATGTTGACTGATGCAATTTCATAGTGAAAGGTGGATTAACTAAGATCAAAGAATTTGTTGCTTGTCCAGCAGCATAAAAAGTCTACACAGTTGCAATGAAGTAACAAACTAAAACATATAGAAATATAGCAATTCGGATCATCATGCTAGAGAGAAGCAACATTCGTTATACTTCATACATAAACTTACAGGTCAAATAGCTCCGGATCAGCTGAAGAAATTAAATGATTCAGTATAAACACAATCAATTCAGTCAGCCTTCGCAAGTTCGTATCTGTTCCCAACAAAAACGACTGAGACATCTCGCGAGTACAAAACTCTAATACCCTTGCAAGATTGCAGGAGAGGTCAAATATAACACTACATTTCCTATGTTGGAAGTCCATCACCTGAAATGATACATCCATTTCAACTTCGAATAATAGTGAAGGAAAAGAAAGCGATATAAATATTACAAAACAAAGTGAAATTACCTTGTAAGTTTCTTGCATTTCACGAATTGAAACAGAAAATTCAGTCATGGCCCAGCTGAGAATGTTAAATAAGCGATTGAGGAAAGCTGAGAATAATTCTTCATTGCTAATGCAAGCTTCCCGCAACAATTTCTTTTAAATAGGGAACATAATGCAAGAAACAAATTCAATACAAGTAAATTATAATTCCAAAGGCAAAAAAGAATCTGACGAAATGTCACAGCCACAACTAAAAATTTGTCCTAACCTGAAATATGACTGACGAGGATGATGACTCTCCACGCTTTGGAAAACCAAAGCCAGAACCCTTGCATAACCTCAGAAGTATATTGGTCACAGGAATCCATGATCTATTGTCAAAGGCTGCTAATAAAGCTGTTGGTAACCTTTGGGTTGCAGCTTCATTGCACTCAAAAGCAGCTAAAAATTCCTTGTACTGTACCAAGACGGAAATTGACTGGAGAAGAAGATCCCTCAGTTCAGCACTCAAAATCCTTGGATCATTGAAGTGGGTAACAACAAAAGTAACCTGATCATGAAACCCTAAATATAAATAACCAAAGTAGCTAAAAGTGGATCCTTGAATAGAGAGTCTTGGCCAAAGATTTCAATTATTGTAGAGAAAAAAAAAAAAAAATGTAATTGAGGGAAATGTTTCGGCATATTGTAGAATGACATTCGAACAAATATTTGATTACAATTTATAATCAGTTGCTATTAGTTCTCCCAGTTTGCCTGTTAACACAGCCAACTACTGAAACATATCTATTGTTTTCCATCTGTTTCCAAAGTACGAAGCACCTTTGATTTAAAAAAGAATAAAGGAGACTAACAGAAGTTCATTACGTACAAAAGACGCAAGTCCTTGCTTAATGAACATTGCAGCAGGGGCAAATGGAGGGTCACTTTTACGCAGAACATGAAAGCAGTCAACCTGTAAGAATTGAAGGAAAGGTATTAGAAAAAACTCGGGGAGAAAACTAATGAGTTCAACAAAAAAATGCAAATACAAATTTCATAAACCGAAATAATAGATCAAAAT
This sequence comes from Fraxinus quadrangulata, assembly GCA_903798255.1. Lineage (NCBI taxonomy): Eukaryota > Viridiplantae > Streptophyta > Magnoliopsida > Lamiales > Oleaceae > Fraxinus > Fraxinus quadrangulata. The sequence goes on along the minus strand of CAIGRB010140741.1, from coordinate 53,361 downwards.
ACAGTGGAGTTCGATTATATGATTGCACTGAAGACGTAAATCGTTTCCAAAAAATACAAGCTTGGATCTACATGCCACAAAGTCATTATCAGGTAAGTCCACCATGGATTGTATGAATGAGCACTCAACAACTCTTCAAAAACAAAAAACAGTCTATTTGTAACTCCTCTAGCAAAATATGGTGAAAAATTATTAAGAAAAAGGAGACTAAATAAACTTCAAGCAACAGCAAGACATCACTATGCTATTAGACATGAGAAATATACAATACCACGGTTTCCAAATAATATTCGGGAACATAGATGAAGATGGAATCCACTTTGCTAAGAACTAGAAGTAATTGAACTATCCACATGCATGCTGCATACATTCCCCTCTGTTTCCAACGAGAGAGAAGAGAAACGCGATACCTGTCAAATAAGTAAAGGTTTATAAAATAAGTACAAGATGAAAAGGTAGACAGTTGCTTCGTGAAGTTTATGATTGATGACTAGCTAAAGACTTAACAAACACCTAACATTAGTATTGGGGTAAAGACCATAAAATTCAACCTCGAGAAAATATTTCTCACGGCGCTTTCTATCAAGGCATCACAATCATTTGGGAAGAGAAATCAGTATGTAATCAGAACATTGTTCCATTTGGAAGATTTAAGAGCAAGTTAATAAAGCATTAAGGGGTACTTTGATATGCTGCCAACTCCAAGTAGTAGAACCGACATGCATAGTTTTTTTCTAAAACCATCATGCATGTTGATCACATAATAGAGGAAACACCATTAGAAGTGCTCTTTGCTAGATGCCATGTTTACGCAAGGAAGTCCAAAAAGGTGTTGCAACACTAAATAAACGGAGCATGTTTAAAAGATGACGGTGGAGATTACAATTCATAAACATGTACATTATTTAAGCATAAAACTAGAAAGTAGACGACATTATTTTCTTGCATTAATTTAGAGCGAGTTTGGCATTGTTTCTTCTAAGAAAGAAGCTGTTTGGCTAAATATTATGTCTTCCCTTAGCAGTAAGACCCCTCTTATTGCCAAAAAAAAAAACAAACAAAATGGCTACAAATCTAGTATTTCAGCTAAGCCTAACATGCTCTTATTAATCTAAAGGAAAAGCTTCCATTTGTTATGTTAGTAAGTTCCATTATCATACCAAATTTTACATGTATATACGAATATTATAATGTCAAACAATTCAAAAATTGATTATGAGATTCAAATCACTAAATTGTTTCCCTAGATTCTCCTAAATCATCTATTACTCGCTTCTCACACTTTTCTATCTGTCTTCCTCCTCCTTGACATGAACACAAAAATTGCCAGAGAGAGTGCTAGTAACTACACCAGGTGGCTAGAAGAGACACAGGATTTCAAAGGCCCCTGCAAGTGTATCGCATATTGCCTGCTGAACGAAGACAGTGAAACATCTTAAGTAGCCAATTAAGCTAAAGACAAGCGACAGGATAAAAGAACCTAAGTGCCAATACAGCACCATCGATATCAAGAGGCAAGGAAGAGTTACAAGGCTCGAGTGATCTCATAAACACATAAAATATATGCACATAAGATTTATTGAACATCAATGAATGGTGGTATACAGTTCAACAAAGTCCTGTTTACAATTTTTCCTATAATTTAGGGGACTGGCAGAATCTGGTGTAATTTTCTGTTTGTTTCTAGCATTTAGAGGACATCTTGGCCTCTTATTTTGTACTTCATTATATTTTTCAGATAACTCCCCATCCTTATTTTAAATGGTGTTTTTACTATTATGCATAAAGCCCCTAAATGAATAATTAGTACACAACTGTTCAGCCTGGAACCTTGAAGGCAGCCAAAGTGAGGATGGATAACAAAGTCAGTAAAAGAAGGAAAATAAAAAATCCATGTAAGTTTAGGGCATAAAAGGCGTGTGTAAAAACTGGACTGATTAGCAATGCAATAGAAGCTGTCCAAGTGGATCACAGTACCAAGCGCAATGTCTGACACAATCCATAATTTCTTCTCGATAAACTCCGCGAGCCTCCTTCAAGCGCTTCACTTGGTCCCCATGAACTCTATCTCTGATTTGCTTATCAGTTTCATCCAGCAGTGATATTGATTGCGACTGACGAGACATGAAAGATGATGCCTGCAATTTAAAGTTCTTTCATATAATTTTAACTCAAAATTTGTCAGTAACAATCAATTATCATTTTGCAGAATCAGCTGTTATAACATGCAAAACGTAGGGCAGAAGAAAATTTCATTGCTGCCCAAGCATGTATACAAAANAAGAAAAGATCATCTGAGAAACAAAGCAGACAATAAATCGATACATTGTGGCTCAAGAAAATAAAACCTTGGGCCTGAAATTGGATAATAGCTTTCAGTGCGTGCTTGAGGCAACCCTCTAGGCTCTGAATAAAGGGGATCATGTCCCTGCATAAGCGGATATAGGTTTATTTTAAAAAACCTGCATATAGCATATATGGACTAGCAGATTACACGTATATAAAGGGAAGAAATGATGCAGGAAGAGATTGGAGAGCAAACACAAAAACCCACAAGAAAATATGGCCGCCTGCTCCCAGCAGCAGGAAAATGAAGTTCCGGAAAAGTGGTGCCTGTTCAGAAAAGGAAGATAGGAGGATGATAAAATACCTCAAAAGAACTTCAACCTATAATAGAAAGGAAACACAAGAACAAATATTCTGGTATTGATACAAATTAGAAAAGACCTAAGCAAGAATCAGAAGAAGCACTTAATGTATTAAGCCAATTGGGTATGGACAAGATTTCACAACATTAGCATCGAAGTAATTTTGAAGCCATTAAAAAACTGATACCCCCTTTATTTAACTCCATGCCGTCATATCGTATTGAATGAGGAGAACAGTAAAGTACCAGATCGAGAGAGAGAGAGAGAGAGAGAGAGAGAGTAGAAACACGCTCAAGTTTCTAGATTTCGCAAAAAAATTCATAAGGTTATGCACGTAAGAAACCCCAGTCACTAAAATAAAGATAACTCACACATTTTAAACTCCTAGAAGCTGAAATTATAACATTCTTGGTATCTGATCACCAAGATGCAACTAAATATGAAAGGACTCGTGCGTGCCTTGGTATACTAATTGCAAAGAGATCAATTTCAGCTTCTGAGATGAAGATAAGAATAATGTGTCAAATATACTCAATAAAAGACTCGATGCGCTTCTATGTGAGAGGTTCTCTCATTATAGAAACCAAAGTAACAATTAAATATGGTAGCAATCAATTACAATATTAATTAATGGTAAAAACAATCTATCTATAATAGTCGTACGATCTCCGGAATCTTATTCAATCTTCGACGATCTCCGTAATCTTATATAATCTCATTGACATCCCCCCTCAAATTGATGCTGGCAAAATCATCAATTTGCAATCATGAACCGATGTCTGTGACAATATTTGTGCCCACTAAGAAGAAATCCAAATCAAAGCAACCAACTACGAAAATTAGTGACGACGAGAGATCAAGAACAAAAAATAATGCAAAAACAACATGGAACTACTCCAAAGTCACTCCAAGAACACTCCGAAGATACTACGAGAACTCACACTCCCCAAGAAGAATTTCGAAAAAAAATTCACGAAGTGTGCCGACACACACAGTGAGATCTATCTGTCGGGAGAACTTAGTTGATCACATAATTCGTATTCCAACAAAAGCTCTAACTCCAAAACACAGGCCAAAACTCCAAATGCTGCAGGTGGAAGAAATCTCACAAAACAGCCTACAAAAGAAAAAAAAAACCCAAAGATGATTATCTTGTGAGAATCCAAAACTTGAGCTCATCGTCCAAAAACTCAAACGGTGTGCACTCCCATGTCCCTCTTTCTCTTCTCATTATCATTATTTTTTTTTAAATAGCATCTTTGCAAACCCAAAATTCCATAACCTCATCAAAAACCAAAATAATAGCCTATTACCCTATTAAACTAGAGCCCATAAATCAGGCCCATTATATAAATCCAGCCCATCTATTACCACACAATGCAAATATATCCATAGGCCCAATAATCCCCAAGCCCAATAGCCAAACTCGACCCACATATCAAACGAACTCGATCCATTAAACCTACCTATTGACCCAGCCCATACCCCCATCTTCATCTTTTCCAAACTGAATTCCATTTGATATCCCCGGCACCTTGCTCGCCGCTGAAATCGAAAATCAAAACATGCGACCTCCGTCAATCATCACCAAGCAAATCAACGGTCATAAACCACCGGCCAATACCTATAACCCACTAACCAGAAAATCCCAACTCCAAACCCTACTACAAATTGGCGCCACACTCTGCTGACTACACACTACCTGTACACCCTACTACCAACCCAGTCGCGTTGTCGCCGCCACGCCGAATTCACAATCCGTATCGCTACCATCTGTATAGCCAATAATTTCCATCCACCACAGATCACAACCATCTACTACCGTACACAGAATCCAAAACCTAAAACAGACCACGAACACAGCTTTGCCAAAATCAAGTAAACCACTACCCTTTCCAGCTTTCAACCGACCGGTCACTGCCCCTTAGCCTCCACCAGTTTAGGAAACCTCGAATTGGCTTCTGCCCTTTCGTTTCTACCTCTGTTTGGGTTCCTTTTCCACTGGTCCATACCCCTATTTCAGCTTCATCTCGAGTCAGTAGAGCTCCAACCGTACCAAACCTGTCACCAGCCCTATTCAGTCCACCAGCGTCGTCCAAAAAAATCTACATCGTCATCTCTGATATTTCCCGATAACAACCACCCAGCAGGCAGTCCAATCAGTAAGTAAACCAACCAATATAAAACTAACATAGACAATGATATCTAATCAAAAACAAGAAAATTTGACCGGACAAGCGGCACGAGGCCGCTCGTCGGAGAACAGAAGTTTGCAAGTTTAACTCAAAATGGAATTAAACTAGCTCTGATACCATGTCAAATATACTCAATAAAAGACTTGATGCCCCTCTACGTGAGATGTTCTCTCATTATATAGAAACCAAAATAATAACTAAATATGGTAGCAATCAATTACAATATTAATTAATGGTAAAAACAATCTATCTATAATAGTCGTAATCTTCGACGATCTCCGGAATCTTATTCATTCTTCGACGATCTCCGTATTCTTATTCAATCTCATTAACATTTCAAGCATTTACAGTACTATTGCACCTCTCACCGTGACATGTAAGTACTTGTAGGCAATAAATTATGAAATCTTGAGCTTATCTGACGGATAAAAATTACATCACAGTGATAAATAATGCAATTACCAATTGTGCCTTCATGAATTTTCTTCCAGGTAACATGTTTATCAGTAGAGTTCAATGCACATATTTAGCTCGAATCTTTTAATGCGAACTGTTGATCAACCTTCTTTACTTTATTTAAATGATGCATTCATTTCACTGTCTCCTTCCTTCGGATAATTTCAGAATATCTAAGTATCTACAACTGTAGACAGTCACATCATGACCATTTTTGAGCCAGAATGAAGAGTTAAAAAAAAAATTTACTGACCTGCTTAAAGTTCGGTGCAAGACCCAAATGATACAACAAAAGCATAGCATCTAGAAGCTCCTCCTCTTTCAGAGTAGCTGAAGAAAATTTGTTCTCCCTGGGTAATATCCTCATCTGCTGCATAGGCCGAAAACCAAACTCAGAGTCAGAGTGGTCGCTTGTACTCGGTTTATCAGATATCTCGTCATTCAGATTCCCAGTACTGCATTCAGCCACAACATGAGCAGATCTCTCTGGAATAGAGCTGCAACTTCCTCGAGAACCTTTCATTGAATATCTTATGGAATTCTTAGATTTTTTTGAAAAATTAGCATCATAACTAGAACAGCAACATGGTTTCGGCCCACTGAAATGTGTTACTCTGTTTTTTTCATCATCCATGCACCCTTCTTCCCACCGAACAATTTCTTCCTCCTGTTGATCATCTACAGGATGAAATTTCACTAGATGACTATAAGATCCTCCAAGCCTGGAAATGTCAACTCGATGAGGATCATTCTTTAGAAATAAGTCAGCAGTGAAGCTTTGTTGACCGCCCCTGTGAAGGAAACCTATATCAGCTCCAGAATTAATTCCGAAGCCCTTGATCCAGTCATAGACGTCCCCAACAGCAAAACCTTCTGATAAGAAATGGAGAATAACAGTAAACAAAGAAACAAGGACAGAGTTGTTTGACACTCCAGGAGGTGGCATATTACGGTCTGCACCCCTGCTCTTCAGTAAAACGTTATGTAAAAATGTCATGAACACTGAACCGGGCAACTGAGGAGGTGTGACAGGTGGAATGAATTGCATGACTAAGCAACAGAGGTCCCTTTGCTTCTCTTCTATCTGAAAAAGGGTCATAAATGTACGTTCATAAACAGAAAGACAAAAGAAACTTAAACCATATATCAGAGAATTCACAAGAAATTTCTTCATGATTAACGTTGCAAGAATAGAAAGGGAAAACCGAAATAGCCATGAGATGGGGCAATGAAAATTTTTCAAAGATAGAATGGAGGAGACTATCAATAGGGGTATGTAAAGAGGAAAAAGCTACACACATAATAAAAAAATATTGACCAAACTTTAACCATATGTTTGACTCGTGTTTTTTATCATCATTTACATACAAGTATAAGCAATAAAACTACTTTACTTAGCATCAAAAAAGGATTTCAATATTCACTTTCACATATCCAGCAACCAGGAATTAATCACAGATCTATTTTCTTTTGGTTTATGTATCAGATGTGACCCTATAGCATCAAGCAGATACAAGTTACAGGCTTAGCCATTTAATTCATACCCAAGTTCAGTATTGGGAATCCTCATAATTTCCACAAAAGCAAGATTTGGCTTTCATTCAAAAGTGACATGCTTCATTGTAGGTCGTGAAGAATTACACCTAAGCATGTGGATGACAGCATGAGTAGAAAAAGGAGATATTTCTTCTTTGTAAATGCTCCTCCTCAAACAATTTCAGTTCAGGTTAGAACACCCAACCAAATTCAGTTGAAGGACTCAACAAGTTCGAAAGACATAACAAAAGATATTTTAAGTCAAGAAACATTACTCAAAAGCATCATCAACACTCACTATGGTACACTAACATTCTTGATTTGGAAGAAAATTTAATGAGAGCTCAAACTTGCCAATATAAGAATGATATATCTTAAAGGAATGCACAGGCGTCTGTCCAAGTCTCTAGGATTTCCAGGTTTTGCAGTTTCTTGTTTGCTAATAATGAAGTCAGCATTTCATCCAAATGAGTTTTGACAACAGTATGGACAAGATTTGACAAATGAAACACATGTCAAAATTTCTACTCTACTCAATTAGAAGTGTTCAATCACCGAAAGCATACACGTCCCATATTATAAATTAAACCAAAGTGGGAGACACCATCAACTAGGCATATAAATGATTTTAAGATGGCAAGTCATGACTTGAACGAGAACAAGTTGCAACACTATTTTACAAGAATTTTTTAATTTCCTTTCCTTTCCGATGGGGAGATAGTTGAGTTTTCTCAGATAGCTAGAAGGGCAATGATAAGGTGGCACATTTAATGTTAGCATGACACAAAAGAAAGTAGAAGTCCTTTGAGAGGGTACCATGCAACCATTTATTTTACCTGAAAAGAGTCTATTAACAAAGTTATATATTTATAAATTCCTTCAACATCATCATTTTCATTGATGGATCTTAATATTATCAATCCTTTGTTCAAATATCATAAACATAACATAAAAATAATTTCACCAAACAAACACTTAAATAATAAACAACATAACAGGATGCAAATATAACTTAATATCAATAACAGGAAGCTTCTGCATTGTGATTCTTGATAGTAAAAAAAAGGCTCAAGGTACAGTGAGAAGAACAAAACAAAGGTGATTAACATCTCCCAAATGTAATCCCATGGTCAAGAAAGCCAACCAAATCCTGTACTGAATGATAAGTGTAAGTGCATGTTTCTATACATGATGAACCCATATATGATGCAGGACTTATGCAGAAAAAAGAAGGCAAAATTTTGAATTTTAAGATTAACTAGATCTCAACAAAATTGTCACTTTTAGGATTTATATTAGATAAATGATAGAATATTTTTACTAATTTCCTATGTTTTTGGAGTCAGAGAGTATTTTGGTCTACTAAGGCATCATGGGAGAGAACAAAACTGAAATTAATAATAGAGACAAGTATATAGATATCTTTGATTCTAAAGACAGTCTAGTAACTATTTTATTATTTAGACCAGTTAGAAGTTGTCAATAACAGTGATTAATTTAGAATAGAAAAAAGAAAGAGAGAGAGAGAGGAAGTAATAGAAGAGAATAATAGAATAGTTTTGGGGGAGGAACTCAGGAAGAAATTTCAACTTGCTTCAATTACTTAATTATTTGTCTATTTATTTAGAAAACAATATTCTTATGACTCTTATAATAATACTTAAAATTCCTAACAAAAAATGAAATATTGCCAAAATAAAAAAATGGAGAATTTCTAACTTAAAAACTAATAATTAAAGGAAGAAAATAAGTTAAAAGTCTATTTCCTGTGTTTATGCCTAAAGAAAGCTCATATTTTTGGAAGGTCTCCAGTAAAATTCCAAAAACAATCTCCATCAGTTTCTTTACTAGCTTCCCCATTGAATTTGAAGAAGGCAAAAGAGTTCTAAGATCTCAAGTCTCTGTTCTGCTCTGGAACTTCAAACTTGGGACATGCTTTCTCAATGTAGGGAAATGACACGGATATGCACAAAAAAGCAGGGCAGGTGTGGAAAATTTCTTATTAGCTAGATTTGAAGAAATTTTGGCACTTTTAGGATAATTCTCTTATTCAAGAGTAACTTTTTAATTAGTATTCTTACATTTTTGGTCTCGGGTATTATAATTCGCGAAAGTTGACATTGATATCCTTGGACCACGCAAGAATCTATTCAAATAATTTGTTCACATCGATATATATTTATAGTCCAAGGTCTTCTTCCAGTGTTAATTAAGGAATAGTCTGAGGTCTACAATAGACTTAGCGGTCAAAGATTCTAAATGTTTAAAGAATATTTAGAAACATAATCCTTTTAGTAGGAGATGTCTATAAGGTATACTTACAAATATCTTTAATTTGGTAGAGTTGATTATTATAAGAGTTATGTTATGAATTTATGTTTGTGTGAGTTTCTTGATTGCTCTCTTCCCTTCCATTTTATTTGTTTTTTTTTTCTTTCTTCTTCTACAAGTGTTCCTCATTTCTACATTTCCAGCACCACAATTCCTTCTCATCATGAACTCAATACTTCAAAAAGCACGTCATATTTTCACAATGCCAGCACCAAAAAAGCCCGTTATTCTAGAAGCTACTGTCCATCACCCGAGAAACCAACCGTGATTCTTCTGTTAGTGTTAATTTGCAACCTAAGACACAAAACGTCAGGCCCATTGTTGCCATATTTTGATCTTCTAACCTGGAACATTTTCCCCATTTTTTCAGCCATGAACATGCTGAAAACTAACTCTTCGATTTTGTTTATTTCCGCAGTGTAGGCAAAAATATTCCAGATACTTGCTACAGGTCAAAACATATTATTCACCGCGTAAAAATGGGTAAATTGTTCATGCACAACATGAGAAGGCAACTGAATTGCAATAATATATATGATTTAAGAACTCTAAAAAGGAATCAATATACACTGAAAATATTTTTGTTCAGACAAAGCATCATTCACTCAAAACATGATTGAAAATATTTGAAAGCTCTGAAAGAAAACGTGGATGGTTGGAATTTTGCTACTTCCACAGAGTTCAAATCAACGAAACTCAGATGACATTGAAACATGCCTTTTGCTTGAATTCTCTTGACGAAGTAATTTCTCACTACTATCAACCTACAATCACACATTTAAGCCGATAAAGATTAAGCTGCATCTCAACTCCCAATTCTCTTGATCTTCTTTTGGTTTCCATCCTAGTAACATAATATGTGCATAATTTTCACAACTCAACATAGAATACAAGCCACAAGGCATAGATCACAGAAGTCTCAAATGACAAAGAAAACATAATACAGTATTTGTACAAATGGAGCCAAGAGAATAAGTCAATGTGTTAAAAGCGAACCTTATCAATCGCTTCAGATAGAGCTGTTGTCGTTAGCATCATGCTATTCTCGTTGGACATGTCCTCATATGAACCAGGCCACCGAACAGAAGGAATCAAAGATTGAAGATCATGTTTGTTTGGGCCTTTCCTCGAGAGGAAACCTTCAAACAAGAATTCAAAATCTGAAGACTTCCACCAGAGTGCCATCAAGTCGTCTCGTCTTAAAATGTGGCATGCTAAAGCAAGATAGCTATATGAACCAGAATAAGGACACTCTGCAAGGATCAATGATGCTGTTTTACACCCAGATGAAAGTGCTTCAATGGCGTGCTCAAATAATAATCTTGACTCCTCAAATTCAAGAAATGAATCAAGTACTCTATCCATACTTGTATAGTCATGCGGTGGATGCATTCTAAAAGTTTCCATTATGAATGACAAAAAGGATCCCCGTCCTACATAATCTGCACTACCAGTTTCAGCAGCCAGAACAGCAAATAACTCTCCACAAATTGCATGAAAGACGGGATGAGACAATTCGTCAAATGATGTGAATCGCTTCAATCTTCTGAGCTTCTCAACAGTGTCAAATTCTGCCCTCTTGAGCCGCTGCATTTCCAACAGCCTCAAAAGGCAGTGAAGTAGATTGGTTGCAAGAGCATTTGAGGAGGGAGGAGCCTGAATGGGAAGAAAGCCTTTAACTGGATATCTGAATGGGCGAGCCCCAAAATTTAACTCACAGCGTTCACCTTGAGAAAGGGAAATGGCAGGATAATAGCCCAATCCAGGCACCACCTTCCGAATCCCACCAAATGCCACTCCAAGAGAGATGCCATTTCTATAGAACAATATCTCATCACAATCCAAGTCTATGCAACACCCAATTACATCGCCAACGACCCATGACTGGCCGTAAGGCACAGCTTCCTTGTTCCATTTACTGACTCTTTTCCCATCATATGCATAAGAATCATCTGCATCACCTACGCCCCTATTATCAGAGAAGGGGCATGCAACAGTAGCCCAACCCAGTTGCTGCACGTCACAAGTTTCAAGAATCACTTCATACATCCATTTCCCTTTCCATACACATGCATTGGCCCTTGCACTACTGAATAGAGCATGACTTTCCACTAGCAATGGTTTAACAACTCGAATATCGCCACAGATGCTCAATTCCTCCAGCCCAACAACCTCGCCAATTGTAGATACCCCATCTCTGTTTCTAATAGCGGTTTTCAAGTCAGGATGGTACTTATAGAATTCGTTCTTTATTATAGAGTGAACCACATTAGTGTCAACTGGGTGTGTCAACGGATTAACAGTTTTGCAAGGGAGATTAAATATGTGCTCAAGAGTTCGCTCCACAGACTGATCACCAAAATCATCACAATACGACACAAGGTGGGCGTTCCCAGAACCCTCTTTTTTGCCCTTTCCATTCAGAACCACAGCCAAACCAGAAGAAAGCCCACCAATCCGTAGGCCCTCCTCACCCATTGCAGATTACAACAACTTGTGCTAACAAAGTCACCAGAAGACACCTAAAAAAAAACCCAGGTTGCTTTGTAAAAACAATCAAGCACCAAACACTGGAGATTTCCTACATAATTCTAAACACCAGCAAACAATCATCCTCCGAAACCTGAGAAATGAAAAGAACCGGCAAGAAATGTCACTCTATACAGAATACAGATTTAAGATTGCACCTAAGAAAATCTCACTTCAAGATTTAAACTTTAGAGCTCATTGTACTTGACTTTCCCTCAGACACAAATAAAATAGAAAGAACTTCAGATTTTTATGAGTAACATTTAATTCAATATTGTGGCTTTCATTCTTCACGAGCGAGCAAGAATCAATTCAAATAATTCAATGTTTTCAGGATACTTTTTCGTATTACAGAATCATTTTATAAAATTATTAATTCCAAAATTTCTGTTTCCATTTCGTCTATCATGTATTCTACCACAAGGAACCGATCTCCCAATTCACTAAACAAAAGAAAGTTCAATAATTCAACAAATTCAATTTCCGAACTCAAAATTCTTCAAAAAGACAAATCACCCAGCATTTTATCATAATAAAAAAATTATAATCAATCAAAAGTCAAATAATTTCAGCATAAAATACCCATGATAACAATAATGAAGTCAAGAAGCACTTACAGGCATATAAGCTGTCAATAAATACAAAGGAGAGCAAAATTTGAAAGGCTATTGTGCTAATACTAAAATTCTTCCTCAAACAGTAAAGGCGGCTCAGGAATACTAGGGTTCTTCACAGACGCCATTATTGTTGTTGTTGTCGTTAATAGATGGAAAGGGACAGAATGAAAAAACAAAAAAAAAAAAA
>CAIGRB010140741.1:26992-39608 GCA_903798255.1 Fraxinus quadrangulata | reverse complement strand
GTCATAATATATATTAATTTTTCAATCATATATTTTATTAATTATTAATAAAATTTACTAAAATATTATTTTTAACAAAATCAAACATGAATTTAATTTTTTTTCCATTTTGAACGATGATACAAAAGAGAAATAGCAAAATACTGTGATATCAATCACATGAGAAGAAGTTGAACTATTTGAAGTTCGACGACGAGAACCAACTAAGGAATCAAAAGTTTTCTTTTAAACATTTTTCATAGGCAAATAAGCAATATCTTAAAAATGGGTTTGGAAATAGATGCAAAAGAGTTAAATCCCGGGTTTGAGTCACATTAAAATTTTTATTATCATTTTTTTACTCATTTTTAATCACAAATTTTTCAATAAAATAATATTTTTCATCATATCAATAATTTTTCCTTCTTTTTCAATCACATATTTTCCATCAATTTACTATTCCAAAATAATGTGGCTCAAACACATTCAAAGAGTGAATATCACATTTGAAATATTTAAACAAATAAAGTTTCTTCCTTTTAAGAAGAAACAGGCAAAATCGGTTATGGCTCTTCGGAAAATTTAGTCAATATTTGGGCCCATTTTTCAAAGTTCATTTTCTTTAAATTCCTTTTCGAGAACTATAATTTTTATCAATTTTTTAATCACACGATTCATAAAATCGATGATATTTTAAAGAATTTTCTATGTCCATTCTCTTTGTGCTATTAATTACTATATTTATTGGTTTAGATTTTATTCACTACAAGTTTATCACGACGTAAATTCACTTTTACATGAAGCTAACTAATTTAAGAGTAAGTTCTCATTTGACTTCATTTTTATGTAAATTCACTTTGAACCTCCAATCTTTCCAATAAAATAATTTACACGTTGATTTCTAACTACAAATTATTCCAAAAAAAAAATTATTTTACAAAATTTATTTTTGAAAATCTGAATCAAATAGAAGCTAAATGAAGCTAGATTTTCATTAAGTTGGCTAAGAAATTGAAACCATAAAAATGTGTATTAAAAGCAACACGAGGAATTTTATTGGGGATGAGATAGTTGATGATCAGAGGTCTGTCAAGAAAACAGACATGCATAATAGTCAATTAAGCTACTCAAATAGGGACAGTTGACACGATTGGGTGACAGGTGCCGCGTGGCTCTTTTTTATCAAACCGTTCAATGAATGTTTGACACGTGTCCCCTATTTTTAAATTCTTAAAATGCTCCTATTTGTGTAACAAGATTCCATAATAGTAGACCACCGAGGTATGTTGAAATTTTCATGTTTGGGATTGGGATTGGGATTGTGATAAGAAGAATATTAAGTTGGGGATAACGTTGAATCGATTTTTGGATTCTGTGTGCCAGTGTCTTCAATTTAAAGCACAGGGAAAGCGGTGGAATAAAGAATAATGGTATTGTTTGGGTATTGTAATTACAGTCAAACTTGTCAAAATTTATACTTTTTGATTAAGAAAAATTATTACTTTACAAGTTATTAATCTTATAAATAAGTGAATAATTTTTTAATATTTGTCGATAATATACCTATCTAATGTAAGATAATTTGAGTAGAGCGACAAACCCCGAAACAAATGAACACATTGAATGCTATCAATTTTATTAATAAACGAACGTCGATGCAAAGGCAACATTAATTGCTTTAAACAATAGGTTGGTGAAGGTGGAGGTATACGTGGATTGTGAGGATATTACTAAAAGATTTTGAATTATTGAAAATGATTTGGTGAGGAATTGCTTATTGATGGCGAGATTATTTAAATGGTGTTGAATATACGTGTCAGTGATGATCATTATTCACATGATAGTTGTGTTTTATCAACTATTACTCAAAAATAAGCATTTCAAATCGTCGTAACCTTAAATAATTATTTTCTACGAAATAAAAAATACATACTAATTGTGGTACAGGTATTGCAAAAATTAGGGATGAGGTTTAGATGGATTTGAGTACAAGAAAAAGCGAACACCTGAAATGTATATTTTGAGAAGAAAGCTCAGAAGAAAAAAAGTTGTCACCAAAGGTTCTTAATATCTATAATAATAATATATTAAATATCACATAAAATGAGAATCATTTTTTGAACGATTACTAATTCTCAATTAATTAACATTCATATTTATTTAATTAATGTTAATTAGAATTTCACATTCAACAATGTAATTCATTATTACCATCCATGTAGCATCCAATTTCACATAATTGAATTATATTCATTTAGAATAAATAATTTTAACATTCGTTATCACGTATATATTACTTGGTATTAATTTAAATTAATTAACATTCACGTTAATTTATGTATCGTATTTGTCACTTATCTTCATTTATACATTAATTTTAATGTATCGTAGAAACGTACATATATAATAATTAACATTTATTTTTAAGAACTTGCATTTTTCTCATATTTTTGATTCATAGATATTTTACTATTTAAAGAGTTTTGGGTAAAGTATAAACAAATATATATTTGAAGTAAATATATATACGTATACAAGAATTTTTTGTCTGTTTTGACGATTAGCTATTATCATCGTTTTCTAACACTTCACTTATAGTAAGATAGGATATCGACTTATCGTGTTTCAAGACATTTGAGAAATTTATATCTTGCTTAAACTTGGAAAGTATGTTAATGTCATATATGTGTACTTCCCGAAATAATTAACATTGTTCTTATATGTATAGTTCGTTTTAAGTTGTACAATCTCACGTGTGTCACTACATAATTTACAAGTTTCGTCCTTTTGAACGCACGACATTGATCATGAAATGTTAGAACATAGAGAATCTTTGGTCTTTAAAGCGTGAGTTCACTTTTCTATCATCATATTATCTCATGACTTCTAGTTACGAACTTACTTTTGAAAACTCGAGAAAGAAGTCATAATTTATAACAAACGAATATACTCATAATAGAGAACAATCAACAATAGTTAACAATATATTTGTGAAAACTTATTTCTAAGTTAGAATATATTTTCTATTCCAACATAATTCACCTACGACATGAACTGGACAATTTTGATAAGACACGAGTTCAACATATACACTATGAGTACTTTCTGAACACTTTGTAAACTAACTATATAGTAAATAAAATATTCAATACAACACGTACCAAATAAACCAAAATTACATTCTCATTTATTTTTAAACGAGTCAGAATTTTGGAAAGAGTTGAATGTCTCACAGTTTGCCCTTTTTGGGTCAACCCCTCTTGAAGGAGAAAGGTAGCTATAGTGCATTTAAAAGTTGGTCGAAAAGGCAGTGCCATTTGACCGTCGAAACGGTGGAAGTCGTTCAAAGTGCAAAGAGGTACAGAAAGCTCCTCATCAGTTGGCTTTTGTTGAAAGTAAAATGAAATGGAATCTGACTATAAAATTTTTAAAAAGTCGATCATATTTTGTACAATGAACAAACTTTTAGTTTCTTTTTTTCGCTTTCTTAATAGTGTAGCATCCACGAAACGAGTCTACAGGCTACAAGGAAAAGTAGGTTGCCATTTAGCCCACTACCCAATGAATACAAGTGTAACATCTGATCCAGGATGTTAAGATAATTGGTTTCGTAATAAATGTTAAAATTTTCCCACGGCCCATGAACAATTTGGCATGTGGGGCATGTTTGGCAAAGCTTATAAGTAGCTTTTTCAGTCTTATTTTGACAATATTCTATTTGTTGTTCCAACGTAATTTTTTACGACTATCCATCACTTGTGCATGAATCGTTTCAAGTACATGTAATGAAATGCTTTAGAGGCAATATTGATTATTGCGGAACAAGAGCTTGCCAAAAAGTACTTGGGAGTTGGTACTACAATCATTGGAGGAACAATACCTAATTTTAAAGATGCTCCAAAATCTTTTCGATTACTCATTCAAGAATTATGAGAGATATGAAAAAGAAACTTCGAGTGTTTTCTGAATTATATGAATTATATGAAGCCAGTAAACCTACAGTGGAACCCGAGTATCGATGAAAAAAGCCAAGTTGCAAAATTAGGAGACATTTTTTTTTATCCGAAGAGAATGATAAGTAATCTCGTGTCAAAATTAGATTAATAATAACATTTCTCGATGCTGAATTGAGCCCCTAAGCAAAATTCATGAGCTTAAGCTCATTAATTTTGTGAAAATTACACAAATCTAGATGTTTAAAGATTGATTTTCAAAAATCAGATCTAAAATTTAATTATTCAAAAATAAGGTAATATATATTAAAATCATAATTAATAACCCTAATTTTAACACACACTACTCCAACCCCCGCCCCTCCCTTTGTGAATGGCGCGATGGCAGCGTCTCGACGAGTCGGAGCAGTCGCGATGCTACTGTTCACCTCTCTCTCTCTCTCACATCACTGACCCACTTCTCTCTCTAAACACACGCAACCGCAGCTTCACCGGCCAGATGGAGCCCGAATCGTCGCGATTTGCGACTGTGAAGTGACATGTGTTCGATGCGGTGCGAAGAAGCAACAGTATTTGCGAAGCAGATCCACCCACTCCGGTGATTCTTCACAAGTGAAGCATCGCGACCAGAAATAGGTTGTGTTTTGTGTGATGCTGATGATGTTGTCTTGTGTGGTGGCGATTTTGTGGTGGTGGATATGGCGGTTGGAGTGGTGTGATGTCTCTCAGTTGGTGCGATTTGGTGGCGGTGGTGGTGGTGTGATGTGGTGGTGATGTCTATAGTTGTGTTAGCATCGACGGGGGTGGAGGTGGTAGCGGGTTTGTAGTAGTTGTGGTGTCGTGTGGTGATGTCTGTGCTGTTGGTGGCGACATGGATTGTGTTAGCAACGGAGATGGAGGTGGTGCCGAGTTTGAGATTATCTTTTTTGTTGGATCTGGTGGTAACGGTTTTATTAGTGGTGGTGCTGTTGCGGCGGCGGCAGCAATTATGGTGGTTTGGAGGCAGTAGTGGTGGTTCGACGCTGTGATGGTGGTTCTGTCGAAGGTCGCAAGTGTTGGTGGTGGTCATCAATTATTTGGTCGACTATGACCATAAAATTGGTTAATCTGTAATCAATAAATAATATGTAACCAATGAAAAAGATAATTTGTGACTATAAAATTACATGTGACCTAAAAAATTTGATAATTTATGACTGATTAATAAGTTGTGACTCGTAATATTTGTCACTTGTGACCTATCAATTTTTTGATTTGTGACCTATGAAAATTTTAATCTGTGACCGTAAAAAAATTCGCGACTTATAAATTTTTTGATTTGTAATCGAAAAATAATTTGTGATCAATTAATTTGATAAAATGTGATCAATAAATAAGTTGTGACATATAAATATGCATACGTGACCATGAATTGTTTGTGACCTATAAATATGCATACGTGACCATGAATTGTATAATTGCAATTTTAATTAATTACAAATACCTCATTTTTGTAATTTTTAAACTTAAAGCCTGGAAATTGATTTAGTGATAGTTAATACCTGATTTATAATTTTTTTCCCATTAATTTTTTGTTCAAATTCAAACTTTTATGGGTCCAAAACTATTTATTTTTATATACACTTTTATAATACTTGCTTCGACCGCACCTAACACTAGTAGGGGTGGATCCAACCCTTTCATACACACCTTCACCTAAATTCATTTGCAATTTTTTTAGAGGAAATTACATAATTCCAAGTATTTGAAAATCAAAGTGCAAAAATCAGGTTCGAAGTTTTTTTAATCAAAATTCAAGTACCCACCCAAGCCCTAATATAATTTATCTCCCTCATCTCGACATATCTCGCTTCTCTCTCCTCTCCAATCTCTCTCTTCGACCTATCTCTTCGACGTCGACACTCCATTTGAACTCCGATAAATGACAACGAAGGGATGCGTCGACCGACACTACTGGCATCAGATGATGTTGAGCTGATTCCACCCTTCGACGAACAGATCTCTACTGTAAACGCGACGAACAACGAGTCTTGGCTGTGAGTAGCCACCATTACACACAACAACAGCATCAAACATCTCCTCCTGACTCAGGCCACATATCCTTAACTCAACCGACAACCATCCACATCATTTCATTGAACTCGGACGACCGATGACGCTTCTGCGAAACGCCAACAATCTAGCGCTCAATCCTACAAGAGAACGTTGTGCTTAGACCACCGTGTTTGGTTTCACCTTCTCCGGCTTCCTACCTGTGAGATCTACGACATTTTGGGAGATTTAAAATTTTCTCATCTCCTTCCATTTTCTAATTTTGTGGTGGCTGGAGTTGGGGGATTGATCTTGTGGTGTATTGAAAGTGAAAATGGTGGTGGCAGACTTAATGATTTGTTGGTGGGGGTGGTAGGGTACTTTTGGGAGAGGGAGTGGATTTTGGCAAGCGACGGTGGTACAGAGGTGCGGTGGATGTGTTGTGCACGGTGGCGGTGCTATGGTGCGTGGTGGTGCTGTGGAACGGAGAGCTCTGGTGAGTGCGACGGTGGTGTGGTGCTGTAGTGCATCGGTTGAATGGCTGCAATTATGCGCGGTGGTGGTAAGGTGCGGTTGGTACTGTGTGCTGTGGTTGGCTTGGGCATGGTGGTGCAGTGTGCGGTGGTTGGCTCGGGCGCAGTGGTGTGCAGTCAAGGTGGTGGATCAGGATCGAAAGTGGAAGTAGGGTGTTGGTTAATTTCTGACCAACCATTTTGTTATTTGTGACTAACCATCTTTAAATGTGATCTAAAAATTATATAATCTGTGACCGTGAAAGAATCTGTGACCAACTAGTTGAGAAATCTGTGACCGTGTGACCTATAAATTTTTTGATCTGTAACCAATAAATTTGGCTGAAGTGGTAGTGTGCGACCAAATATTTGGTTATCTGTGACTTAAAAATTTGACAATATGTGATTAAAAAATAATATGTGACCAACAAATTTGAAAATATGTGATCAATAAAATTAACCGTGACCTATAAATTTTTGATTAGGGTAGGATAACATGTGACTATTAATTAACTGTGACCAAAAAATTTAATAATATGTTATTCAAAAATAATTTGTGACCGACTAATTTAAAAATATGTGACCTCGAAATAATCTGTGGCCTATAAAAATTTTTATTTGTGACATCGAAATAATATGTTACCAATTAATTTTAAAAAATGTGACATGTGACCTATAATTATGTATATGTGACTATTAATTACATAACTGTAGCCTTATTATACTTAATTAATAAATATTTTTAATTAATTAACTAAAACTTTATTTTTGCACTAGTCAAACTTAAAACCTGATTTTTGAATTGTGCATAGTTAATCCCTCACTTTTCAACTCCTCCCCTTTTTTTACCCTAAGATAGAAATTTAAATATATGAAAAATCAGATACGAAATAGAGTAATCTTTTTGTATATTTACCTAGATGTATATTCAAGTTTTAGGTCGCCGGCCTCCTAATTAAATTTATTTGCAATTTTTTTTTTAACCTGAGATAGAAAATTAAATATATGAAAAATCAGAATAAAATAATTTAAAATAGAGTAATATAGTCATATATTTACCTAGATGTATCTTCAAGTTTTAGGTGGCCGGCACCCTTCTAACTATATAATATACGAAGATAAACATGTTGCTCGCCTATCAGTAGTCTAAATGAATATTATTATTTTTAATAAATATTAAATATGACATAATTAATAAACTTATTAAAAACCAATGACAAGTCTATTAATAGTTGAAGGACTAGTCAACTTGTATCAACTAGAGGCTACCATATTATATAATTCAAACAATGCACCATGTTTATTGACTCGCAATTGGGATATAAATCGATTAGAACACTGATCAATAATAATAATAATGATGATAACGATGATGATGATGATGATGATAAAATGTTGCACTTGTTGATCATTTTTTATGAATTTGAACTAAATAAGAGTATTATGATACTGAACTATTACAATTGTATAGAGAAATATCAGTTTGGAATCAGTGTCCCTTTTCATCCATCATTTGCCCTTGTCATGTCGAGAAGGGGGCCGGCCACCTAAAACTTGAAGATACTAGTGTAATCACTCGTTTTATGAAATTCGATTTGGAATCAACGTCCCTATTGCATTGTTTCGGCCTGAGAACTTGTGTAATTGCTCGTTTGATGAAATTCTGTTGTTTGGTGAGGTCGATCGTGACAACTCACGATGACGTTTAGATCATGTGCTTATGTCCTAAGCTATCTTGTCACCCTCTTGATTGATTGATCTAGCAGTATTGTCGTCAAGAGAGAATACTTCTTATGTTGTAGCATAATGATGTTTTCCTACGACGACTCCCCTAGTGACCGACTCTGACCTCCATCAGTTAGGTACTGATTCAAGTCGTCGAGCTGATTTATCCAAATTCCTTGACCGACATGGGATCTCATATTAGCAACAAAAGATAAATCATGTTTTTGTTAGTCTTGAAGCTTCGGGCCATGTCAAACTGATTCCATTGACAACTTCACTTAATGAAATATGCAATTATTATGTGAGTTTAAGGAGAAAAAATATATCAATGTTTCATATATTATGACATTGATTTTGAGACTTGGTTTTTATATTCACATATATATATCAAGTTGAGACAGGAAGAAGCTTTTAAGGGTTACACAATTTGCAGATAAAAAATTAAGAGCAGAGTGAAACTGTTGCAAAAGGTGACATTTGGCATGTTTCAACATATGAGTTTCAGCTATATTGTGCTGACTTTGGGAGCTATGTCCTTAATTACTTGAAATCGTTAAACTATGAAGAGGG
The DNA here is from genome assembly GCA_903798255.1 of Fraxinus quadrangulata. Classification (NCBI taxonomy): domain Eukaryota; kingdom Viridiplantae; phylum Streptophyta; class Magnoliopsida; order Lamiales; family Oleaceae; genus Fraxinus; species Fraxinus quadrangulata. The sequence goes on along the minus strand of CAIGRB010140741.1, from coordinate 30,838 downwards.
TTGATTTTCATTCTAACAAAATTGGAAGTTTCTAAATGTGCAAATCAAATAAGACTTTGATTTTTACTTCATTTCCATTCATGATGTACCTTACAAAATGTATTTTTTGTGAACGTTTTAATCTTGTCCAATTTAATGTACTAAGAAGATTATAGACGTTTTCAGCTGAGCATGCACTAAAGCAAAGATGGCCATATATTCAAGCTCGCCCTTTAGCCTTTTCCCTCTTTAACACGCTCATTCCACAAACCTCGTTAAAGAAATGTGACCAAACTAGGACGATATTGATAAAAGAAATAAAGGGTTCATGAGCCAAGCCCTACAAGTCGTTTAAGTAAAACTATATCTGACCTTTTTATTATGTTATATGTACTAAATATATCATTCTAACATACCAAATAGGTCACGACTGTTTCAGATGCGGAATCTTTTTAATAGATGTGATGGGCATAATCACGACGATGGTGTACGCAAGAGAAGCATTTATTCTCCTTTGCAAAAGTGTATGAAAAAGGTGAAATTGTTATGAATTTGAAGCCTAAAAGATGTGCGGAATATTGGAAAATTATCAAAAAGAATCTAATGCAAATGTCTACATTGTCAGAAAATCTTCCCATTCACTGCAGCCCTTCCCAAGTTCTTTTCAATATTAAAGAGTGATCTCTCTATGAACACAAATTTTCTCTCCGAAGGGATGATTTTATATTTAAAATTCGGATATTCTTGTTGTACCGGGGGGGTTGACAACTCCCCTACCGGCCCCTCACAATAGGGGGCCCACCTTAACCCACCCCCCTGGGTACATATAGCAGGTCTCTTTAAAATTTGCACAGCTCTTTGAACCATTTAGGTTATACTGTGCAGGCCTAAAAATTCTGAATTATATACCTGTTTGAGTGTATATTATTATTGTACTGAAAGGTCTAATGGTTTTAAAAATCTGAAGTCAGCATTTGTTGTTTACATATTATATGTCTTCATCACTGCTTTGGACTACAGACTATACAGCTGTAACTATGTCTGGTCAACTTGTACATTCTTGTCCACAAACTTGTTTACCAGCCTGCAAACTTATCTAGACAGATAAATATACGACATGGTTACTTGATACTAAAGTTATCGTGTCGGTATTCGATCAGCACGAAGAATATATAACTTTTGAGACTAATGAAGCTCGATATTTTGAAAATTAACTAAGCTACTTCCATTGAACTCATAATCACTCGTGAGGTTCCAGACGTACTTCTTTCACGTCATTGAGTCGAATATGAACAGTTCAAAACCTATGCAAGCTAAATCACACCCTTACACAACCAAGGTTAACAGTAGACAAATGCAAAAGGTTTCAATAATTAATATGTTCTAAGTTCTTGAATCAATTTAATCACAAGTCTAATGTTAGAGACATCAGATAGTTTTGACTGTCGCATTATATTTCCTTTTCTGTCAGCATCAAACCGCCTATCCACTCTTTTCTATTGTTTTTTAATCACATTTTGTTAGCTTAAAACCCCAAATTCTTTCCTTCATATCCTCCACGAAAAGCTCTTCAATTATCTTCATTCTTCCACCCCAAAACAACTATTTCTTCCCAATGACAGGAAAAAGAATCCAAAACAGTACGGAGGACAGTCCATTGTCCAGTAACATCTCGGATAGCAAGGAGCAAGAACGACTCCTTCCTATAGCGAATGTAAGCCGGATCATGAAAAAATCCCTCCCTGCAAATGCAAAAATATCAAAAGAAGCCAAAGAAACAGTCCAAGAATGTGTTTCCGAGTTCATTAGCTTCATCACAGGCGAAGCCTCGGATAAATGTCAAACAGAAAAGAGGAAGACTATCAATGGAGATGATCTCTTATGGGCTATGACAACATTAGGATTCGAAAACTACGTTGGACCCTTGAAAGTTTATCTCAACAAGCATAGAGAGAATGAGGGGGATAAGAACACTATCATTAGACAAGAGCCCTCCCCTACTAGTGATGCTGATATTGGTAAAATTACTGAAAATTTGCATAGTTTTAACAGTGATTTTCATGCGCAAGTGACTTCAAAAGGCCAAGGAGGTAACCACAAGGTTAATATTGGGTGTGATGATAATTTGATGTCTGCTGGTTTTGACTTTGGCAAGAGCTATGAATTTGATGGAAATGTTAAAAGGGTCATGGCAACTAATCTTCATCATGGCATTGAGTGGTAGACACTTTGAATATTGGAAAATAATACCTAAAACTACTATTCATATCAAGTACTCTATATATTAATTTGTTGATTATAAATGAAATTTATGTTAAAACTGTTCATGACTTCTTACTGTGGTAAGACCATTCATGTTTGTGCACATCTCATTAATTTCATGCTTGGTAAGTGATTCTTGGGAACTAGTTTTACAGTTTTGCCAGGAATTTCGAGATATCATTTCACAGTACCTTGATGTTAGTGAAATTCCGGTTCAAACTAGCTTGTAAAGAATCGGTGTCCAAGTGGTAATACATCTTCAGAATAAGTCTAAATCTAACAATGTGGAACACATTTAGGATCATTAACTCCACTACTCCTTTCAAAATCAATACCTGTAGCAACTNTATACGAAAATTTTCGATCGAACCAAAGTGTTGACAATATCCTTCTCGAACGGAATGGACACAAGCTAAAATGCTCGGATGTGATTTCTTATTTTTGAAAATAATTCGAATGGAATTTTTTTTCAACAAAATAAGAACAGGATTTTTGAAGAAATAAGAGAATTAGAAACCAATTATAACTTAAATTGATTTGCTATAGAAAATATGGAACTAGAGGTCACTTTTATAAAATTTTAAATGCCTTTTCGGATGGATACATCTTTTGATATGAATTAATATGGACCATTAGATCACATATTTTCATATTTAATTGTCTAAATTGCATAATATCAAAAGATCATATCTTCTCTAATTCACACATAAATAATTAACCATTTATTCCAACAATTATATATTTCACTATTTTTCTCTCTCTCTCTTTACCATGGGTCGATTAAAGACTTTCTTAATAATCTGTTTGGCATGACTTTTAAAAAGTCAAAATGAACTTTTGAAATTAAAAAATTGCTTTTGAACTCGTTTAACTAATTTTATGAAATTGCTTTCGATAGCTAAAAAAACTTTTAGAAAAAAATATTCCAATGTGGCTTCCTCTAAAGTACTTCCGGAATAAGAAGTACTTTTAAAAATTAGTTTCTAAATAAAAATAATATAACTTCTTTCAAAAGCTCCTTTGCAGAAAACAAAAGCAAAAATCATGTCAAATCTATTTTTGCAAAGCTTACATTCACTTGAGACTCCCGCTGGAATTTTTTTTTTCTTTTTTCTTCTATTAGAGTGGGTCGATTAAAGACTTTCAAGCAGGTTTCTCAATTCTCAAGTGAATGAAAGCTGTAGCTTTAACCTTGCATTGATTTTGGTTGTCATGACGTGCTTTCTCCTAGTTCCGAAAATTCAACCCCTTCATGCTGGTACATTTGTCATGTTAATCTTTGGCAAAGTCCATATCGGGACCAAGTCGGATTGTTTCATGAGGAATTTCAAGAAATCATTGGAGATTTTGAGTACCCTGATGTTACCATTCATAGAACTTATCCTCAGAACTGATTTCTAAGATGAACACAAGTGATCACGAATCCACGAATTGAGGATCCATGATACAGTTGGTTAGCTCGTATTACTTGCTGGTCGACTTTACATGCTCAGTACTTGTGGTGATACCAATGATTCCAAAACTTGGCAGTATGCATACGAATGATTCAAAAACTTGCGAGTATGCACACAAATTATGTAAGTGTTATGCCCTAGGTCCAATCAA
>CAIGRB010140741.1:12967-25267 GCA_903798255.1 Fraxinus quadrangulata | reverse complement strand
GGCATCGTGATTGGGAACCTAATGGGTCACACACAAAAGAGAACCAGAAGAATGAAATTTACCAATTAATTAATTGACAAGTGTTGGATAATTAATTAATTGGGTTACTTATTAATAGGCCCGAATTAATTGATTGGATTAATTAATTCATGGACCAGATTTAATTAATTTGATTAATTAAATATTGGACCGGGTTAAGTTTAAGAGACGGGCCGAGCCCACTTGAACTTATATTAATATATTCCTAGGGTTTGAGAAAAGACATGGATTTTTCATTATTATTCTTGCTAGCACAAGAAAAGAAACCATAGCCGTCATTCTTGTTCTCTGTGTAGATCACCATTGGAGGCTGGACATTTGAACAGTTTGGATTGCAGATCGTGATCGTTGGAGTTCAAGAAAAGCAAAGGAGTTTGCAGAAATCATCAAAGGTATAATTTCTATCACAGTTTCTATCTAAATACAATGAAATCCTTGTATGGGAATTGAAATTGCTTATTTTTCGCTGCGCATGTTTAAGTAAATTTCCAACAAATTATTCCAGAACTTGGTCGTGTCACTAACATTATATCTTCTTAAAAATTTAAAAACGACCTACCCAAACCATGCTAGAATATGTGGGACGGAGGGAGGGTAAGGTGATGCTTCACCACTGTTCATTTATTCCTTTTTCATGCACAAAATTACTTCAAAAAAAAAAAAAAACAAAACAAAAGTTTCTACTATTTATGACATACAAAACATACTTTCAGATCATACTGGAACTCTACTTATGATTTTCATTCTCTTCGTTTCTGGTTCAGTGTCGATTGTTTTTATCAGTGAAGACTAGGCAAAGTATCTTGGGACATTGTGGAAACCAGTTCCACTTATCATCTGTTTCTATGTCATCCTACACATTCTGTTCTCCTAGATTTGGGGAGACAAAAAATCAGTGGTCACAAATGAGCAGCATCATGCTGCCCAAAAAGCCAATCAAAAGCACTTAACTAGCAGTCTATCAAGATTAATGTAATAACTCTATAATAAAGAAATACTTTTGTTAGCCGAAAAACAACTAAATTGATGCGATTATTGTCATGGCACTGTGTTTCGCGTGGTCGCTAACAATTAAAAGAAGATTCAGACGATTGTGTAAGGAACAAACCTCTTGAGACAAAGTCCCAACGAAGGATGCTTTATGTATGAAGATTACAAGTTGCAAGAAGCAAAACGCCTCCAAGGGGCACAAGCACACGAAATAATTCTAGAGTTTAACAATAAAATAAAAGAATTGAAATTACATATTTATCTGTTCGAGAGTTGATTGATTGAATCACTTCCTTCTATGTCATCTTTCTCTTTTATACTCCTTTTGTCAGTTTTCCTTGTAAAATCGTTTTGAAATTGCTTATCGTCCTATAACTACCCACTTTCTTCATGATGGGTGACTTGTCAAGAAACTGCTTGTAACCGCTATCACTCCTTCCATTAGGTAGCTTGCGACCGGGATTCTCGGGATCGTGGAAAGTAATATGACTCCGTATAATTATCTTGATAAACACAACGACAATACGTTATATTCACCCAGGTCTTGGACGTTCCGTGAGTTTGAGTGTTGATGGGTTCGCCCAGATCTTTGAATGTTTCGTAAGCTTGGGCGATGATGGACTTCCACTACATAATTCCGTCTTGGACCTTTTACATGACTTCATATGGACCCAACCTTCGAATTCCCTAATTGGGCTTCTCTCTCTGGACTTCTTAATTGGGCCTCATTTTTGTGTGTCAACAATTACCCCTCAATATGGCAAAATTAATATCAATTATTAATCTTATACCCTATTCCTCCTTTATATTTTCCGTGACGCTTGAAATCCCAAAATCTGGACTACTTAATTGAGCCTTATTTTTGTGTGTCGACAATTACCCCCCTAATATGGCAAAATTAATATTCGATTATTAATCTTTTGTGATATTCATTCTTTATGCTTTCCTGCGCTACCTGAGAAAGGCAGCGAATCCCAATCATTGCCTCGTATCCTTAAAAAGGTGTATTATCACACAACCTCTATTAAACCCAAAAACACGCCACTTCTTCGCGTCATTTTACCCACGTTCTGTCTCACTGTGTTTCTTCTCGCCTTTAAATTTACTGTTCATCTTCTCGCCTCTTTTCCCACAAGTATTCCCAAACCCTTTGAGAAACTTTGTAGCAAATGGCGACTTCACAAAGCTCTTCGAACAACTCTCTCAGTTTTGAAGACTTCCAACAACTTCTTGCCAAGCCTTACGTAAATTCAGTTTTTCTTTCGCCATCCCATCCTGATTCTAATGAGTTTTACCTGGGCCCATCATTCAATGATGCTAATTCTGTGGGGCAGGTAACGATAGGTCAGTTGTTTCCTTGCAGCCGGCCCATCCTTTCTTGAACCCTTTCTCACTAAAACAAATTCGTGAAAAAGGTATACGCACTTGACCGAAAACTAATACTACCTTTCGTTTCTGGCATGCACGTCTGGTTAAATATGGTCCCACTAAGACAATTTTTGACAACGTCGAGATATCTGATTTATTGGAAATCGCTCTACGTCCCCCTATTTACGACCCCGTGTTTTCCCTACCGCCCTAAGTTTTTGGTCTTCCGAGTATAATACTTTCATTTTTCCATTTGGCCTAATGTCCATTACTCTTAGAGATATTAGAGCATTAGTCAATATTCAGCCTTTGGGCGAAATCATTTCCACTGCTATTCTGGTTTCTACTAATGCCCTAGAATTTGACAAGAGATATACTGACTCTTATTCGAATATGCAAGAGTTTTATAAAAATTCTACTGCTGAGTCTACGCATGCTGAGCATGTCGTCTTCCTCCAAGTCTGGCTCTGCAAATATGTTCTTTGTGTGTCCAGTGTCAAACCTTCCATGAGCTACCTGCCTATATCGCATGAGTTAGCGCGTGGTAGGCCTTTAAATCTTTGTTCTTTATTCTTAGCAACATTTTAAAGAGACATGGCCTCCCTATAGTTCCAATTGAGGAATAGGGCGTTTGGCTTGCCCAATTGTGGTTGAGGGCTTATTTCCCACAGTTTAGTGCTTCCCATGTTCCTTCTAGATCGACCAGTTGTTCTGGACTGGTTATCAACCAAATCAACCATGTAAATATGTCTTATCGAGATATTTTCACTTTTTTATACTTTGGACTCAATCTCCAACTTTTTCCCTTTCCCTGATAATTCCATTTCTCCCTATGTGTGACCCCCCTCTGCTATAGATTAGGTGAGTGTTTTTCTGCCCATTTGGGCTCAATATTTAATCGGGAAGGAATTGTTTTATGATATCTTGACGGGGACCAATGCTAAAGCAGGGGTTGAAATATATGCTCCTCAATTTTTTGCCCGCCGCTTGAGTTTGGCCAAAACGTGGCATGTTCCTCCTTGTTTTTCAAAAAGCCTTACTAATCGTTTTAATACTATTAATAAGTCAGAAGCACAAGCTATCGAAGCTCGTAACACTTTGTTAATAAATGACTTTTCTTTGGCCCCTTTTAACCCCACTTTTGTCGTTCTGTCTTTGAACAACTCTGACCATCTATGAAGTGTCGTTTCTTGGCAACTGATGCTAATCGTGCCTTCCACTTACTGGAGAGGCCAGGGACTTTTTCTACTTCTCCCATTCTTGACATTCCTTTAGCTACCATGGGCCTTACTTCCCCCTTTAAAATCCCCATCTGGAGAAGTTAAGGGTGCTTCCAGCTGTAAACGGCCAGCTTCAACTTCACCAACTTTGCTCGTTGATGATGATGATGATGCCCCTCTCATCGTCAGGGGGAAGGTATTTGAGTTCGCTTATTTATGCAAAATCCTTTATTTGTTAATGAATCTTTCATATATTAACGTTTCACCTGAATTTCTCAGAAAAGCTCAACTTCAACTTCTCCTTTGAAGACTCTGCATTCTTCGGCTTTTGTTCCATCACCTCCTACTAAAACTTCTTCGTCCAAGTCTTTTGACAAAGGAGCTTTACCTAAAGAGAACCGAAAGTCTTTGATCGTGCAGCCAATTGGAGGGTTGTCACCTCTTCAGGGCGTTGATCACCCACGCGTTGAACCGAAGGGTAATATATACCTTGTGGCCTTTTCCCTTGCTTGAGTTGTTGGCCTTTAACTCGTTTCCTCTTGAATCTTGCAGGGATTCCCATGGACCCCCCGTCATAGCAGAGCCTGCTCATTCAAACAAGGGGAAATCTCCTCAAGTGATTGAGTCAGCCAATCATGTGTCCCAACCTTCCAAAGCTGCCGGCAAGGTAGTCTTTGTTTTATCTTTCATCTTCATTTTGTTCACTGTAATGAAAATGCTAAATGTTTGCATTTTCTTTTACAGGGCGCTGACCCATCTTGCGCTATATTCAGGACTTGTTTACATTTTGGGAACAAGTAAAGACGCCTCCTGCTTCTTCGGCCAGTCGCCCATCCACTTCATCTGCTGCACCCTCGGAAGAAAATATGAACGTCCTCACGCAATATGTTTCCTTCATGGACATAGATATCAACAAAACCAGCGCTGCTAGCTAAAAAGATAAATTTGAGATTTTAAGTGCGAAAATGGCTCAAACTTTACAATTCCTTTGCTCAGAATTTCATCTGATTTTAGGCTGACATTGAAAATTATCCATTCAGAGGTAAGCTCTTTGCTAGCTAGGAATGTCGAATGAAAAGCCAAGAAGACTCAGTATATTCATGCTATGAATGAGAAGGAGACTTTGCTTCAAGAAATCGAGAAAGCCAAGATCAATCTAGACGACATCTCCTCTGAAGTTATGATCGAAGACTCTCTGATGATAAACTTGTCTGCAGAGATGAAGGAACTTCAAGCAAAGATAGAGGACTGCAAGGCTAGGATAGCTGTCAAGGAGCGTAATGCTTCCCAAAAAGTTGAGAGAACTAAGTCTTTAGTTAAGCGTTACGCAAAGCTGGAAGTTAATGACTGAGCTATCCACTGTTTCTTTCCAGCAGAGCGATAAGTGGGGGCAGCTCAGATAGCATATACGCTCTGTTTGGGGTAAATTGTAATTACGATACTAACATTTCTTGTAGGACGATTTCGTCTCATACATTGTCCCTTTAATTTTGCCAATAGCAACTATCATTGGCTAAACTGTAATGGCGACTCATTTTATCAATGGAATGATCACTTATTTACTCGCGTGATGGCCTTTGTATGGATTTTAAAACAACATAATTTTCATTTTCTTTAATTGCTAATACTCTCCCAACAAGAATGTAATTACTTTGTTCCACATTCATGCATATTTCCTTTATGGAGTGTATATGTAATGAAACTTTTGGTATTCTGGTCCCCTTTCCAAGATTTGGATTCTCAATCTTGACTATTATGGTCATTCGTATTCCGTCCTTTTGCCTTCCAACCCCTATAAAGTTGTGTATTTGTTACATCCTTCGCTGCTTTCATATTCCATAAGATCAGTTTGTTGCCATTATCTGGTATTCAAATTATTCATCTTCTATATCAAACAGATCAATTATTTCCCTTCTTTGACAGAGATGATCCATCATTTTCCCAATTTCATCATCCATCTTAATACTTTCTTCGGTATGGGAGCTATAAGAAACATTTCTTGGTCAATAAAGGTCTTCTCAGCATCTTTCCAATTTACCATTTCCAATTGCTTACTGAGAGTGCTTCTTTGACCATTGCTTCTTGGTTCGGGCGATTGTATAAGGAACAAATCTCTTGAGACAAAGTTCCAACGAATGGTGCTTTATTTATAAAGATTACAAGTTGCAAGAAGCAAAATACCTCCAAGGGACACAAGCACACGAAGTAATTCTAGAGTTTAACAATAAAATAAAATAATTGAAATTACATATTTCTCTATTCGAGAATTGATTGATTGGATCTCTTCCTTCTATGTCATATTTCTCTTTTATATTCCTTTTGTTAGTTTTCCTTGTAAAACCATTTGAAAACTGCTTATCGCCCTATAACTACCCACTTTCTTCCTGATGAATGACTTATCAAGAAACTGCTTATATCCGCTGCCACTCCTCCCATTAGATAACTGCTTGCGACCAAGATTCTCGAGTCGTAGAAAGTAATATACTCGGCATAATTATATCGATAAACACGACGACAGTACGTTGCATTCGTCGAGGTCTTGAGCGTTTCGTGAGTTTGGGGCCTGATGGATTCGCCCAGATCTTTGAGCGTTTCGCAAGCTTGAGCAATGATGAGCTTCCAATACGTAATTTCGTCTTGGACCTTTTACATGACTTTGTATCGACCCAACATTCGGATTCCCTAAGTGGGCTTCTCTTACTGGACCACTTAATTGGGCCTCATTTTTGTGTGTGAACACACTACTTTCAAATTCCAATAAAAATATGATGAAGAGAAGGAAAGATTAAACTGACATACAAGTTTGCACACTAGTCAAAAAGAAAATTTTAATAATCCCGTATATTCCACCAAAATGTAGTGTCAAGAGCAGATAGCAATGTCCATGTCCACATTGTACCAAAGTAACATTCGGTTAAAGTAATTGAGCCATATAGCAGCTGCTGTTGGAAGAGAAGGGGTAGAAAACGTTTATGATGCATTTAACAGCACAAGGAGCAGGACCAGTGCTGGAATCATGGTGGGTATACAGATCATACTCATGAAATGAAAAGTACCTTGAGCCTAGATCTTGACTTCTAAACGGTAAAGAACACCAGCATCTGTGCATCACTGCAAGGTTTGGCAACAGAATAAACATAGTAGAGATGCATCATATAGAACTCAGATGCCGACTAACTATAAATCTTTGATTTATTAAAAGAGGTATGAAACTACCCATAACCACCAATCTTACAAGACTTATATTTGGTAGCAACAAGTCAACAACTACCAAAGAAGATTAAAATTTGATGAGCATTCAACCAGAATGGAACAAGAATTCACAGCTTGTGAATTTAATTAGTTGGTACCAAAATTGAGATCCTCGAATTATTTTTTTATGACTAGAGAAGGGCACGGTGACAACAACATTTTTTTCTGCTTTCTCCCCTTGTTTCCCTAGTCTAAAACAAGTTTCTAATTTAGAAGGCAAAAGTGCCTAGTCCTGTCCTTGATAAATTTACTTGTTTGTGCAGCTCCATTCCTCTCCGGAGCTAAAATCTAACAAGTACACAGTTGCAAGTAAGAGAAGCTTTCTCTTGACAGAAAACCTGTTCTTGGCATGTCATAAAACCTTGTGAGCCTTCCCATAGTATCTGTTGATGAAGGCAGACTGCAATTCAAGTCGCAAAACAGAAAACTGTCAAAACTTTAACATGTTTTGGTAACCCACCAAATTAATAATATATCAAAATAAAAATCTAACAAGGGGAAGCCTCTTTCAGAATTTGGTGTCTAGGATGCCTAAATATCAAAACTCAGAAGCTTGGGAAATTACCGAGAATTGACAACGATAATTTTACCCATTGAAATGAAGAATGAGCATTAGACGATGTCATGCTAGGGCAAAGAGGGTCCACTTCCTTGAAGCCCATATTTAAATTCCAAATCGGATGTGGTACATTAATTTGGGGTCTCACAAATAATTTACTACTTAGAACTACAGAGATAAAAGATAATGCCAAGAATAATAAGCGAATCCTTCACTAACACAATATTCATTTCGAAACACTTTTTTTTATCATGAGCTAGGCCACTAAAACTAAAAGAAACCTAACGGTATCCTGGGACAAATTGAGCAGAGCATTTAGAAGATGCAGATAATAAGTGAACATGGCATGGCCCATGATACTAGTAAATTTATAGTGGAACACACAGATCCTGTTATGTTAAGAACCTCGAATGTCCAGTAATACACAAAAAGAAAGTTTTTCAAGAACTAGTCCTTCCATTCTAATTTCAAATGTAGTCTGAAGGAGATATTATGCAAGAGCTGAACATGACATCAATCATAATCTACACAGAAGGAAAAAAATTAACGCCAACATAGACAGATTTGCAAGTCAGTATGTTATTCACAATGATAGCGAAGAAATCATATAGCCAAAGGTCCTCCAACACAAGTAGTGATGCCACAAAAGTAAATGTTACTAATTATTGCATTGATAGGAGGATGATTATTTGGATGGTCTTAAGCAGACCTAGAGAGCGAAGAGATCCAGGATCCTATTAGAAAATGCTATAAGAGGGAAATGTTGATCAAATAACATGAACTGGTGTGGTTACAGAGGATTTGATTTCATTGAATCTTTATGTAGATGTAATGGAGAATGGAATGGTTCAAGAAGCCAGCCCCAAATTTATTAAGAATAAGACATAGCTTTTGTTGTTCTCCAGGGGTGGGGAGTGGGTGCGGTTCTGTGAGTCCCAAGTGAACTACAGCAAGATGTGAAGGCAAACTCTGTGTATCAAGAATTTCTCATCATAAGCCAGTACAGTAATTGTACTGCCATTCTTGCCATGTTAGAAATATTATTTTTCTCATGTAATGTTATTGCAGAACACTAAGCTCAATGATATTTTGTTATTATAATTATATCGTAGCAGTGAGGCAAAATAACTAAGCAGAACCTCAATTATCAAATTTTGTGAAAATATGAACAAAATCCTTGGAAGACAGAAATACACGGTTGACGAAAAAGATCTCAGTCATTGCAAATCATTTGAAGAAAAGTGACCTAGAAATAATATGCATCCATGCAATAGGGGAAAAATATATATATAAACAAAGCAGAACTTAGATCATCATTAACTTAAATAAAGTATACTTGTACAGATCTGAGTGGTTCACAAACCAAGACTGATGACAGCTTAAAGAATACATGCCATGACTGCAATTTTAGCATATAAGTAAATGCTTTGGCTCTGTGTATAATCATCCAAGTTTGATCGCTGGTGGAAAGTTCCTCAAATGGAAAAATGATAAGGACATGGCAGGTAGAATTGCCAACCCTATCTACTCGAAAATTTGGACATTATATAGAGCTATTCAAGAACATCTAATTGGGGTTTCAACAATCATCAAAGATCAACAGAAATTTATGTATGTGAGTTTTGCCACAGTGCTCCAGTTAGATTAGATTTATTAATTGAGAAAAAGGGGAAAAAATCAAGTGAACATAAAAAAAAAAAAACTTGTGTTTATCTTAGGAAGGCTTAAATCGGGAGGCAGGAAATTTCTTGATTGAAGGATGCCATGATCCAAGGATGGAATCTCAATATATAAGGATGCAGCAAGTTAATCTTTGGATATCACATGGCATGGTTATCATTATAATTGCTAAAACTTGGTGAACTAGATATGTTTGAAAGACATCCCTATTCGGCTCAGCATGAACTAACAAACATATTCTTGAAAGTCACACTGCCCAATAACTTAACCGCATATCCACAGCTGTTCAGCAAGAAAGCTCGTGTAAGAGTGGGTCATACATGCAAATTCTTTACCATTGAACTAAAACAACACATGCCCCCTAGCTCTGCAAAACCAGAAACTAGTAACAAAGTACCAGCGTTTGAGCACACACATTCAACTGAAGTTGATTATCTGTTAAGCAGGTATACTTGATAGGCATTTAGAACTATAAACAGTATATCCTATATATATCTAAAAAGTCCTCAAAAGAATTCAGTTGCAAAGAAAACCCTTCGCTGACTGAGAAAATTAAAAAGAAAAGGAAGAAGCACAATATTACCTTGACACTAGATACATCAGGAGTGTCAGGTGAAGGCACAGGATAAAACTTGTAGAATTTCATATTTTCAAATGCAGCCTTAGTGTCTCCACTCATTTCTTCCAACACCTTTCTGCGGGCTTCCCTTGCCTATATATACAGAAAAATTCAAAACATGCATGATTTGAATGATCAAGAATAACTTCATCGGAAAGTCTCTTTGCTAGTACCTCACGATTAGCTTTTTTGGCTTCTCGGACTTTCTCCTTAACGAAATCCTAAATCAAAAAGGATTCCATTAATCTTCTTAGTATGCTCACCAATGGGTTTTCAAACATTGCCATGAGTAACGTGCATATACAGTGAAGATTACCTTAAAGGCATCCTTTTGATCTGCAGCCAACTCCTCTTCCTCAATGAGTTTATCCGTGAACTCCTACATAATATTTATTTGACTTAGCCAGAGGGTTCTCAACAGTTGGGATAGTTAATGGAGCATACAAGCTACAATCTAAGCTCTTGTTTGATCCCCATTATTTCCAAAATTCATTTTTCTCTCTCTTCTTTTCAACCACACATTCTTCAATAAAATAATATTACACACAAACTCAAAACTTTTCCTTATTTTTAACCACACGTTCTTCATCAAACTACTATTCAAAATGCATTATTCAATAAAAATGGGGCTCAAACAAGTCCTAAATTTGCAAATTATCAGGCAATAATATACAAACATAAATTGCAATTGCATACCTCAAGTTCATCAAGTTCCCAATCAAACTCACAGAAAACCTGGAGAGAGGTTTGAAACAAAGTTAGCTTCTTGCCATTTTTTATATAGCTCCCTAAACTGATCCTACAAGTCTGCCGCAAATGTTGTGTAGATTCACCTAACCTCTCATATAATATCTAAACATTTGCTACTTGAACATATTATGTGATTACTAAGAAGCGTGTTTATCAGAACTGCAAGAAGAAATGTACCGGCTTCGGATCTATTGGAAATAAAATTTGCACTATTGTGCTCTGTTCAAGTTCATCTTCCTGAAGGGGATGGTAGAAGTCTGTAAAAACATAAAAGGTACTGTCAACTTATATTCTGCTTAGTGCACATTGAGATGATTAATATATCACAGAGAAGCACTTCTAAATTGTTCAAATGCTAATTTAACACCGGAATGATCATAGAACGAGATAAATTCCCGTCACCTTAATAACGTCCTAGTGGAGAAGTAAGCAAACAGAGAGGGGCATGTTATATCCGAAATATAGTACATACTGTACGGGAAGACAATCACTCACAAGGTAAGCAGTACTCAAACTTTTTCACACGCTCCAACTTCAAATGTTTTAGACCAGCCCTGCAAAACAGTTTTCAGAATGTAAACCTCTCTTTCACCTATTCAAGTTTGCTTTTTACAAATTAAATTAAATAACTTAATAACCAATGTATACTGTGACCTATGGAGCAACTGTACAAAATATAGTGTGGATAGATGTTATGCCCAGGATACTGCAATCACTAAGCCTCTGTTTAGTGCATCTTAAATAGTGGATTAAAATCCGAATTAAAATCAATAATTAATTTTAACTTCATATTTATGGGACCCACGACTTTTCAACCACATATTTCATAACTAAAGCTCTTATTTATATCTACACCAAACGGTGGCTAAAGAAATTAGTTGGCAACTCTAAACTAAAAATAAACCGATATTAGAACCTATAAAATTCTAATCACATGAACCCCCTTGAAGGGAGAAATTATATAGGACTATAAACTCACATGCACACATGCAGGCAATCTAATGAAAATGATATATTTAAGACTATCAAAAAATACAAAAGACAGTACACTTGATGTATCTGAATCCCAAAAAGCAGCAAAAAATTAGCGAAGACAAGTTGAAGAACACAAAAATATAGGTCAGCCAAACAGAAGTAGACTTTGTTCTCTAGCATATATCTATTCATGGATAAAGGCAAGAGGGAGAATTGTACCTTCTCTGGGTACAGCTCAAAATAAAAATTGGAGATTTAAGTCTTTCAACTTGAGAGTCCCTGTCGAATAATGAAATTGTAGAACTGTCATCTATTTGAATAAGGAACGCAACGCATAGCAAAATCAAAGGGCGAATTAATACCTATTTCCCAGTGGGATGTATGGAACCCAATCCATTTTCATCTGCTTCATAGGAACAATTTCTTCTGTCTCCCTCTGTACTGATTTAATTCCAATTTTGTCTGAAGGAGGAAAAGGAGATACCACCTGATCAAAAATAAAAAATTAACAAAAAAAATAAATCAATCATGCAGAGAGAATTTAACTGAAGCCACAATACTATAATACACATCGACAACATTTAGAAGTACACTAATATTAGAAACTACTTCATCCCAAGCCACAAACAGTGGTGATACTAGTGCCAACATTAACGCAAGCCAATGCAGAAGTGTTAAATAATGAGTTTATTTATCTCAAGTTTATCTGCAATTCCATAAACTTTGAGATGTAAAGTACAGATAAGCCTAATAACTGAAATTGTCATCATGTGAAATGCAAGTTACCAGATGACCATGATTTCTTTAATTTCTTCTTCTTCTATGACAAATACACAAGATGTTATTAG
>CAIGRB010140716.1:33464-61138 GCA_903798255.1 Fraxinus quadrangulata | reverse complement strand
GTTGGAAAATGGAAAACCCCCAAAACCAAAAGAAAATCAATTCCATGAAATTAAGAAAAAGTAGCGCGTGAGGGCTGGCCATGGAAAAAGTGCCTGTGGAAAAAGATTTCCTAGGAAAATGTAAGCTATCAAACACTCAATTTTGTGGAAAATGATAAAGATTTTCACACTTCCATAAAAAATATTGCTTATCAAACACAGCCTTATACTTACCTGAACTAACCGACCACTTTACAATTTCAAAATAATGGAATTGATTATATGCAGCTCAAACAAATACGACTTTAGTGAAAAAAAATTAATTTATTTTCCTCAAACCCTACAATAAGAAGAAGAAGAAGAAAACAAAAATGTAAACTCACCTTCAAGACCGTGACAAAATCCGTCCGTCAACTCCAACGTTTGGACACCACGTTTTCCTAGTCTTTCATCGGAAAGCAAGTAGACATTCAACTATACTCTCACGCGTCATCTGGTGTCGGTTTCTTCCTATTCTTCTCTCCCTCACTGCTTTGAACCTTCTCAATGGCCCCCCAAAACATCCATCAGCCACATATTTATGTATTTATACAACGGCATCTATGCATATATCTACCTCATTAGAAAAGTCTCACTTGAATTCTCTGCCTTTCTACTCGATATTCTGATAAATTCTTGAATTTCCAATGGTGCGTGTGAGTAACAATTTGGTGGGCATTCTTAATTTCGTCACACTTTTGATCTCAATTGCCATCATAGGAGGGGGCATATGGCTCTCTAAACAAGCTAACACAGAGTGCGAGCGGTTTCTTGACAAACCCGTAATCGCTTTGGGAGTGTTTATTCTGCTTGTTTCATTTGCAGGTTTAGTGGGGTCATGCTTCAGAGTTACATGGCTTTTATTTGTCTATCTCCTTGTCATGTTCTTGTTGATTCTGTTGTTATTTTGCTTCACAATCTTTGCTTTTGTGGTTACAAACAAAGGGGCCGGACAGTCCTTAGCTGATAAAGGCTACAAAGAATACAGGCTTGGAGATTATTCTAATTGGCTGCAGAAAAGGGTCAACAGTGACAAGAATTGGAACAAGATAAGGAGTTGTCTGCAAGACAGTAAGATCTGCCAGGGGCTGCTGGATGATGGCTCCTCCACCAAAGTTGAAGATTTTTACAGGGAACATCTCTCTGCTCTTCAGGTAAATATAACACACATATTTTACATTATTTGGTTCTTGGGAATTCATTGTAAACATAGCCAACGGTTCTTGAGGTTGATTCCACCCTTTTTTTCAAAATAATTATTTTCCAGGAGTGTGTTAAATTCCTTTTTCACCATGGTTTTGTTCAAATTTTGGTTAATCTGTCTTGCATTATGATCTAATCGCACTTGAATTTGTGGTGGTATTTACTAATTTTTTATTTTTATTTTTTTAAAAGTGTCTTTTTTATTTAAAATTCTTATTTGGTTGAAGTTTTATTTTCTGAAAGGCAGATATCAGAATTTTCTTGCTTGAAATTTATTCTTCCCCGGCTACTTCATTCACTGACTAAAGTTTAGTGTATTGTCTTTAGATGCATGTAATCTTAATGTCAAACAGAACTTCAGCGTACATATCTGTTAGTATAATTCTCATGATTCACCAATAAATAATATAAGCTGTGGCAATTATTTTCTTGTACGTCCATTTCCTCTCTAATATTCTAACAGTGTTCACTAGTTAGCTGATCCTGGATTTCCTATCCATTTTTTTTTCCTATTAGAAATCCCACTTCTCTATCAAACTAACCAATATTGTTCTTGTATCATTTCTACAGTCTGGTTGCTGTAAACCATCAAACAACTGCAACTTCCAGTATGTTAGCCCGACCAACTGGACTAGGACCCCTCAGTCATCGTTAACGAATCCCGACTGCGTTACGTGGAGCAATGACCCTAATGTTTTGTGCTATAGCTGCCAATCATGCAAGGCTGGGTTGCTGGATAACATCAAGAGAGACTGGAAGAAGGTGGCTGTCATCAACATAATATTCCTAGTCTTTCTTATAATTGTATACTCCATTGGATGCTGCGCTTTTAGAAACAATCGGGAGGACAATACATGGATACGATACCCTTGAATGTTTCCATCAGATTCTGGTTTGAGTAGATATTAGTAGTACATCTCTTATCGCTGGTGTTTGTTGCATTGTTCTAATGGTTTATTAGGTGTACAGTGCACTGTTTTCATTTTGTTTTCCAGACCTTATATATCTTGATTTTCTAGGTATATGTTGTTTACGATGCCTTGTTCCATTCTCTAGTTTCGTTTCCCCTACAAATTTGTTATTGCACATACAAGAGTTCGTGCTGATTTAGCGATTCCTTATCAAACAAAGTAGTTTAACTTTGAAAATTAATAAAATCATGTCGCCCAGTTGTTTGTAGAGAATATTGCAAACCGGATAGAATATTGGAGAGCAAGCCTAATTAGACCAGTACTCTATCACTATCCTATTTGGTCTAATCGAGGCTATAAAACATAGGTAGTTGAAGTAATCAGTCTAGGTGCCATGTAGTAGTCGATCCTCCATGACCTAGGTGAGGCACAACCTACTATAGAGTAAATTCAAAATGATTAGCTTCTCAACTTAAGAAAGTATTTTCTTGTTCACCTCTTTCGAGAGATCTTCCATGCAAAATCTTCTGAATGATTGATGATGTGAATCTCTACTACAGATGCTTTACAGTCAACTTATCAGTCTACTATTCAGATGTCAGTTCTAGGTCGGAGGGTGGTTGCCTTTTAGAATCATTAAATGCTCCTGAACCTAGAATCGATGGAGTGATACCTAAAAGAAGATGCATCAATTGTTGAAATGATGTCACTTATCTTTTCATCCAATGGTAATCGCTTCACCTCTTTCAATATAAAAGCTCACATTTAATGCCATTTGAAGGTAATGCAATTTTTCACTCTCAATAGTATTATTGCTCAACTCTTGTTCTTTTTATGCCTCGGTGCCCGTACACTCTTGTGGCTCACGTATTTCATACTTCCCACACCAAAAAAATATCTACAAGCTAACTGACTTGACATTTGGAGTGTTTGCAACCGCCTTCTCCACTACTAGAGATGGCCACATACTTTTAATGATTTGTCCAAAAGTGTAGTAGCTACAAGAGTAGACGTAAGTAGATTTGGGATTTGTTTACAACGCCACCGATTAGAAATCGAGGTCAACAGATAGGATCCAAAAAAATTCGCTTAATATCAAATTCAAATTTCATAATAAAAAATCTACAAAGGAAATCTCCAATTTACTGTTCAAGGACAAAAACTTTTCGAAATTTTCCCATTTGCGGGCATGCTTCTCACTATGTTAAATGTAGTCTAGTTCTTCCTCCAATACACCAATTTGCTGAGGTTCGAGGCTTCTGTCAATTGCCTTCGAAATGCCTATTCATCGTGAAAGTTTGCATGATTAGTTTGGAGAGTTTGAATGTTTCTCCTAACTTCATTCTCCACTTGGACTTTGACTCTTTTAAAAGCTGGATATTTCTTTTGCCATTTGATATTGGGTTTATTGGACTAAATATATTATAATGGATTAACTCCGATGGCCTCTTGGCTCTCCGTGCCTTGCCTTTGATCTACTCATGATGTTGTTTACCAACAACATACTCTTCACATACTTCGGAGGGAGAAGTAATCGTAGGTATAGTCTTCAATCCATTTAAATTCAAATGTACATAACATTCAAATTCAAATGTCCATAAAGATAATGCCAAAGATAAATGCATAGCCCCTGAATTCAAACCCTATTATTTAAACACTTCCTCGTTGGATCATATGACGACTTTGATTTTGTGGCTGTTAAAATTCTTCCTGTCATTTCTCAAATCTCTTGTCTCTCTCACTTCCCAGATCTCTTCTCTCTCACATATACAATTCATCTTTCACGCGCACAGGAATTGCTTGTTTTCTTTTATTGTAACTCAACTCAACTTGTTTTCTTTCATTGTAATTAGATTTTTTATTTATTAGAGTTGCTGTAATTTTGATTGACCGAAAAAATGGTAGGGACTGTATTCAGCTTATTCTTAATTTTTTTCCCTCAAAAATGATTCGACAAACCCGCATAAACTGTAACCGGTTCACGGTTTTTTGTTAAAACCAGCCAGTTACCCATTTTTACACCAGTTTGTCTAAATTGATCTTTTCACTATGACTGGACCGGATTTTAATTCGGTTCCTGGTAGCCGGTCCAAACCGATTTTCACAACATTGGTCTCAACATGTTATTGTGTGACTTCTATCACAAGCAGACAATATCGTTAACAAGTGAACTTAAAGTCTGAATTATTGTTTCAATGATGCATATCTACTTAAATATTGGTTGTACTATTTCTAACGTCTATTTGAATAAAAATAATTATCCTAAATATTTTAAATCTAAGAAAAACAATTAGAAGTGTGCAAGTATCGATTTAAGGTTTTTAATTTATGACGAAAAAGTGTTAGAATTCTTTATTTTCCCATAATTATTTCCTTCAATTTGCCTCTCAAGTTTTTCTTAAGCCCCTGTTTATATTGATTAAAATTTAAATTTTAATCCAAGTTAAAGTCAACAATTAATTTTAATCATATATTTTATGGAATCCACAACTTTTTAATCACGCGTTTTATAAATTTTTATCAAAATCTACTAAAAATCTGATCTCCAGCAAACTACATCAAATTCATAAATTTAATCAATTTACCTCTCGAGTTTAAATCAACCAAATCTAAACAAGACAACTCATTATATCTTTACGTGAATTCAAATAAGCGACAACTAAATTAATTAAATGACCTAGAAATTTAATTCATGACCGCAGTAGTTAAAAAAAAAAAAAGTATCTCTGCCTTTTATTCAATTGTCGAATTTTACTACTAGTCTAAATCTATGACTTACCTCTCGACTCATTAAACATTTATAATTCAATGAAATAGTGACCAATTATTTCCAAGACAATCTAAGACAACAAAGAATTGAAGTAAAATCAACACATGAAAGAATTAAAATCATGAATCTTAAAAATTGAAATTAAAGGTTCACAACTAGGTTACACAACAATCGAATTAGATACACATGATTTGAGAATAAAAATACAAGAAAAGAATTGAGTACCTTACAGAATATTCAACGAATAACGAAGAAAATGGAAGATCTTGTACCAAGATCCTTCTCCAAGCCAAAAACTTGAAAAATCCTAATTTCTTGAAATTTTTCTTGATTTTCTCCCTCTTTTTCTATATTTTCTGTGGTGTAATCCTTGGTTTTATATGATGGAACCCACAAATCCAGTTTTTTTCGTGCATCCTAGATGTTTTCTTCATTTTAGACATAAATTTTGATGTTGCAACAATTTAAATTTTCTAGATTGGCCTCCCTCTCAAGTTTCATACATGTGCATTTTAGTCCTTCAATATTTCTAAAGTTCAATTTCTCCCTAAAACTTATGCATTTCTTCCTATAGCTCTCTTTTGACTTATAATGAATCTCGTGCCACACCGAACCAGTTTCAAATTAGCTCAAAATTTCCTTTTTTTTGTACCAATTGTATTCAGATCTGATTTTTACCTAGAATTTACATAATTACACTAAATTAGGTAAAAAAAAAATCTGCTCAATTAGTCATAATTTATCAAGGTTAGAAGCACAAATAAACGTGTAAAGTACACTTATCTAATATCCCAAACTTAAGCTCTTGTTTGTCCAAAGCAAGATTCTTTACTGAATCACACAAATAAACAGTAATTAAATTCATTCGTTAGATAGCTCACCTTATTCACTTTAGGTTTTGAAATTGCTCGAATAATTCACAAACATATTCTAACTTGTGATACCAAAGCACGATTGGACTTTTCCAATGTACGATTGATGTATGTGTGTGCGTAGTGAATTCAATCATATAAACCTTAAGGTTGGTTATATTTCGACATACAATGGTCAATTATTTCCTCTTTCTCATGAGATGCACACCACTAAACCTCTTCTTCAATCTCAAACCTTGAATGTTCATTCTAAAGTTGATTTCATGACACATTCTTTTCCTGCTCAAGTTTGGTTTAGTTTCACCAATTAAAGTAATCATCTTGATTTGAATGTCTTAATCTTCAAACTTCAACTAAGATAATAACCTCACTAGAAATCTAGATCCCCAAATTAAGTGTCTAATGCTTAATCAGACAAAAATAATATTTATAATTATTTTGCCACCGCCTCAGCACTATTTGGTGTGTTTTCTCTCTCTATTTTTTTCCTCACTGTGTCCCTTCTTCCTTTTTGAGATATATTTTTTTATTTTTATTTTTGTTTTTGAAGGTAGTTTGTACTCTACGCTGGATGCAACCTTCTTTCGTGATAGACTATCTCTTCAACATTGATGATGAATATGTTATGATTACTCAAGACTAGCGTCGTATAACAATGTAGATAACTTTGTCCTACGTGTCACAACTAGTTCAATGTCTTTAACTGGGAAAAGTAATTTGGAATCAGATCTCTAGTTTATGGTTGCTACTTAGGTTCCAACTGTCAGTAAAACAAAAAACATTCTACACAAATTTTTAACTTGCACGGAATCAACACATATCTAAATAGCTCCCAATACCGAATCAACATCCCTTAAACTATCGTTTAAATTGTTTAAGTGATTGTATTTTCAGCGATGATCTCGATTTTAACAACCTAAGTTCAAATTTCTTTCAACTTATTCTACCTTAACCAATCCAAAAGTAAATAATAACAATGACTATTGTGCGCAACATATTATAATCTCACATAGATAAGCATCAACATAGCTAAAGAGGTATCACGTAATCATAATTCATGAATTGCTAACAATTTCAAAGAGTATCGTCATTAGACGGCAAGGCTAAACATCTCACACAAACACACAAGCAACAAATATCAATATTCTTTTAACCATTCAAGATTTTTTGAATTATTTTATAGTATATATGAAAACGAAAATAAAAACAATCACTCACAATCAAACATAACATAACTACTTAATTATGCAACGTGTTTGTGTTATATTGAAAGGTTCTATTTGAGTTCGAATCAAACTTGTGATAAGTAAGTAATTTGTATTAGGATAAGGGTTATATAGAGTTACAATCAAAGTAGGATTAATGTATCTAATATGTATGAGATAAGGACAAGGTAATCGTTATTATAGAACATGACCCCGACCTCTAAGGCCCTACCTCTATATATAGCCCGACCTTATTCTTTGGATAATTTGGTGAGACAAGCTCGGGATGTGGAGATCGAGTTCGGGTGTGAACCATCCATCATAGGCCCCCGTGCATCTAGATCGCAGCTACTGGTTATTTGTGTGAGCTGCAAGGAGGTGCGATAACCTGATGTCGAACTGCATTTCTAGTTATGGGTTACAGTTGGATGCTTGACACATACCAGACACGCTTTGGGCACGCAACATGCGATCTCAAATGATCGCCACGTGTCATGGATTCAAGGGTTGAGATTAAGCGACATTTGAACTTCCTAAGACCCATATAAATACCCCTATTTTTACCTTCATTTTTCAGTTTTTCAGTGTCAACTCCTAGTAAAAGTAGTTTGAGTTTGAGCTAGTGGTTTTTCTGAGCGACTACCTTAAGAGGTAAGTGTTTGAGCCTTTAAGTTATTTATTTTGTAAGTAGTATAATGTCGAGTGGTGGCGATCGAGCGATAATAATAGAGGGTCGAGTGTCAGCAGTAATCATTCTTCTGGGGGCTCGACCATTAGTAGCCTCGAGGTCCTAGGTATGTCCATCATTCCAATGGCCATACATGTTAGCTCTCACCTTGAAGGTGGGGCTATCCTAACATACACAAAGAGCCCACTAAGTACAAAGAAAATATGATTATTAAGATAGCTACAGAGTTCGGGATAATTCCTATGTGTGATGTTAGGGCCATCGAGCCAACAGAGATAGTTGTTAATACTCGAGAGGATGAGATGACTTTTTCTAGGAATACCCTTAAGGGTAAGTTTAGGTGGTCTCTCCACCTATCCTTCATCCACTTCTTAACCTTTTTTTTATTTGCCCGAACCAGTTAACCCCTAATGGGTGGAGGCTCTTGATTTACTTTTTTTATCTTATGTAGATGCCTCGGGGTCTAGCCTAGGATCAATCTCTTGAGGTTGTTTTTTGACATGAAGTTCTCGTTGGGGTACAACTATTTCATGTATTTATCTACGAAGGAGGGCTTAGGATGTCTGAAACCTTGAGCTTTCTTCGAGGTTGGAAAGAATGTTTCTTCTTTGTCAAGCCTCAAGATTTCGACCACCCTTTTAGATCAAAATGGGAAATCCCTGATAAGGAAAGATTCAACGAGGTTCAGGAATACCCCGAGGCTTTAAAAATGGATAGGCCGAAGCTAGTAAATCAGGATCCAATGTAAGAGTCATCGAGGGTACGATCTTTTCCTTTATGTGCATTGTCTTGTATTACTCCGACCTTGAGATCGAGATAATGCCTTTTATTTCTTTTTGAAGAGTTAGAAATGTCTTTTGATCCTTCTAAACTCCTCGCCAACGTTCATCACAAGGTGAAAGACACGAAGTCAAAGGCTCATGTCCCGTCCAAGGGGAAGAAGAGGCCAAGGGATACTGTCACCACGTCCAAGCAGTGTTGGACATACCCGAGGTCAAAAAGCCTGATCCTATCACCATGTCCAGCTCCTCATTCAAGTGTTCGGCCTCCACCTCTTAGGGTATGCCCGAGATTGTAAACCTGGATGACGATGTTATCCCTCCAAACTTGATGGATGAATATGCTCAATGCTCATTGATCCTGAGCATTGTGAACAAATATGTTGATAAGGTCGAGCATCACGAAGGGGTGAAGACCCTTGAACTACTAAACTTAAAGGTAAAATCTCATTCTTAAGTTCTTGTTTTTATATCTTTTGTGCTCAAGTTGACATTGGCCTTGTTTATCCTTTTTAGACCTTGAGCGTGGCTCGGGGCTTAGCCTTGAAAGGCGTGAGCACTTCACGTAAGATGGACGAGCTCAATGAGGAGAACGAGCAGAACAAAAGGCATATTTGCGAGCTTGAGGTAGAGTACGACCTAGCAAGGATCGAAACTCAAAAAGCTCAGGACCAAGTTGGTGCTGAAAAGGATGAGGCTAAAGAGGCCAAGCTCGAGCTCATACACACAAACAAGGGCTTCGAGGATGAATTACTAGAGCTCAAGCTCAAGCGGTGGAAGACTTTAAGAAGTCAAAAGAGTTCGGGACGCTACTGGGGCCATATGG
This sequence comes from Fraxinus quadrangulata, assembly GCA_903798255.1. Classification (NCBI taxonomy): domain Eukaryota; kingdom Viridiplantae; phylum Streptophyta; class Magnoliopsida; order Lamiales; family Oleaceae; genus Fraxinus; species Fraxinus quadrangulata. The sequence continues at coordinate 51,866 of CAIGRB010140716.1, read as the reverse complement.
GTCAGGCTCCTATTATTATGGCCTGAGGCTTGCTTGTTTGTTTCTGTAGACCAAGCTACCTGATGACGCAAAAATTGGTCAACAAGCTCACGAATGACCACAAGCTTTCGGCATCCGAGATCGAGGATGGAGATGAAAAAGGGGAGGAGGTTGAGACTCCTAATTAAGGCAATCCTATAGACACCCCTGACATAGATTAGGCTTTCGACCCCGAGCTTTCTTTTATATTTTTGGAAATGCAACGAGTATATTGCCCGACCTGGGTTTATTTTTTGATTTCAATGATATAGGTCGATGTTTTGTCTTTTTTAATGCATTTGTTACTTATTATGCTTGTACATTTAATACAAATCGAGCTAGAGCAAATGTTGAGCTGTTAATCTTTACAAGAGAAGTTCAAGTTTTATAGCTCTGAAGAGTACATAATTGCTCGAGTTATTGGTGTCGAGGCTTAATAGTCTTGAGGCTCAATGGCATTGAGTACAAATAGATCGAGCTTTTGGGAAATCTGTAATATTTAATACGTAATGCTCGAGCATGCAACTTGGCCATTATTTTGGGCAAGTAGCTCGAGTTTTTTTGCAAAATTTGTATTATAACACGTAAAGCCTGAGCATGTTACTTGTACATTATTTTTGACAAGTAAATCAAGCTTTTGTAGAAGATGTAATATTTAATAGATAGAGCTCGAGCATGTTACTTTGCTATTATTTTTCACGAGAAGCTCAAGCTTTTATAAAAGCTGTAATATTTTTAAGCTTTGACAGACCGGGCTCGGGGCTATTTACATGCACAGAGCACAACCATGTTTTGAGAAATGGCCAAATATAATAACGAAGTGTTGCCATTTTCTGGCTTGGTGAGAACTGGAGATGTTGCCAATGTTTGTTTGTGTTTTTGGAAGGCTAAATTACATTCCTCATTCTAATCAAAGCTTTGGTTACCTCTAAAAACTTTGAAGAAGGGAAAACACATGTTTGCTGCTCGTGATACAAATCTGTTCAAAGTTGCCCCTACCCATTAATTTCTGAATGTCCCTTTTGTTTTTAATGGGTTCCATATATACCAAGGCCTGGATCTTGTCAAGATTGGCATCTATCCCTCTGTGTATGATCATGAAACCTAAGAACATGTATGATGTCACCCTAAATGCACATTTGTAGGATTAAATTTCATATTGTATTCTCGTAATGTAGCAAATACCTCCTAAAGGTCAGGAATATGGCAATTTACTTGCTTAATTTTAGCTACCATATCTTCCACATATGCCTCAATGTTCTTCCCTATGAAGTCAGCAAAGACCTTATTGATAAATCTTTAATATGTTTCTTTTACATTCTTAAATCAGAAAGACATGACCTTGAAACAGTATATGGCTGAATCGGCCATAAACGAGGTTGTTTCCTAATCCTCTTCAGCATGAAGATTTGGTGATATCCAAAGAAAGCATCCAGGAAGCTGTATAATTTATGACCTGACGTGCTGTCAACAAAATTATCAATTTAAGGTAGACAATAGCTGTCTTTAGGGCATGCTTTTCTTAAATCAGTGAAGTTAATGAAAACATACCACTTTTCCCTGGCTTTCTTGACAAGAATGACGTTGTCGAGCCAATTAGGATATTGAACTTCTCCGAATGAAGTGTGCATTAACGAGCTTAGAAATTTCTTCTCGTATGACCTCTTGCTATTTTGGCGCAAACTGTCTCTTCCATTGTTTGACAAGTCTTGCATCTGGATTTACATTAAGTCTATGCATTGCAACTTTAGTGGTCAATTCTCGACATGTCTTCAACTTTCCAAGTAAATACGTCAATATTGTGAGAGACAACTGATAAGTTCAGCCAGGTTCGAGCTCGACTTCTGCCAATTCTTCCACTGAGGTAAGTTTCCTACAATGCTCAAGATCAAGCTCGAGCTCTAAAAGTTGCATGACATCAGCTTTTATTTCTCGAATGCTGGTAACATAGCATTGTCTAGCCATAGTTTGACTTTCCAGAACTACCCCAACTCCATTACTTGTAGAAAATTTTATTACTAGGTGAAAAGTTGAGACAATAGCTTTTACTTTATTAAGTAGTGGCCTTCTAAGTATGGCATTGTAGGCTATTCGAGTACAGACTACCTGGAAGGTTGTGATCTGTTTTACATGTTTCCCTTATGATCCAAAAGTGAGAGGCAACCCAACAATGCCTTCTGGGATGATGACTTTACCATCGAACCTCTGAAGGGAGGTTTTAACCTGCTTAAGTTGTCCGGCTACAATACCCATCTGAATGAAAGCCTCAGGGGATAATACATTAGCTGCGCTTCTAGTATCCACTAGAATTATTTTACCTTAAAACTAGCAATGATCGCCGATATGACTAAGGTATTATCATGAGGAAAAAATATGTCTTCTGAGTCCTTTGATCCGAAAGTGATGTCTTCCATAATACCAAGATATGTGGTTGAAATTGATGGATACTATTTAGCATATTGTTTACACCCACTGCTCGAGTCCCCTCCCAAGGTCGTTCCTTCAATGATGATATTAATGGTGCCTGCTATTGGTTGCTTATTTTCCCTATCTTCAGGAGCCTTATCCTTATTTTGATTGTTCATGTGACGTTTTTCATGGCTGACATATGACCCAGAAAACCCCTTTTGCTGAGAGCTTCAATTCCTCATTTCATGGCGAACCAATCTTCGGTCATGTGCCAATGATTTTGATGAAAATCGCAATACTTATTTTTATCACTAGTATCAGGCGGAGCTTGCAGCCTTGGAGGCCATTTAAGCTCTTTAAGGTCTTTTATCTTTATCAAAATTTTAAACCTCGTGGTGTTCAAGTGAGTGAAGGATATCAGAGGGGGTCTTGCCTTAGCTTACCCTAAGAAGGATCCGGATGTAGGTTAGACTCATGCAGCCTTTTCTGCTTGGGCTTATTGGATGACGGGGTATCTCTCCTTGGAAACATGATTTTCTCTATGTTAATGTATTTCTAAACTCGGGTAAGTAGGTCGGTTACTGACTTGGGATGGGGTCTTTGACAGAGACATCTTAAATGCTTCATACCTTATGTCATATGTTAAAGCAGAGACTGTGACTGTGATATGTAGATCGGGAATTTGAAGTCTTTCTTTATTAAGCATAGTCATGAAATTGTGAAGTATTTCATTAGGTCCTTGACCCATCTGTATGAGAGATGCAACATCATCTTGATACGCTTGCTGCTTGCAAAGGAATCGAAGAATTTATAGGCCAAGTTTGAAAAAGAAGCCATGGAATTGGGGTCCAATGTGGAAAATCGATCCCTAGCCACATTAGTATGTGTTTGAGGAAAGGCTTTGCACATTACTACATTAGGTGCAACTTGCAAGTTCATGACGTCTGTGTATATGTTGAGATGATTATGGAGTCGGTTGTCCCATCATACTCCTTTATGCGATGATATATAAATCCGTCCGGTAGGGGGTATGATAAGACTTTAGGGATAAAATAGGTTTTAGGGGTGAACCCTGTTGTTCCCAGAGTATTCTGAAGCATACTTGCCACGATCTCGTCCTGAATATTCCTAGCAAGATAGACAGAGTCTATCGTAATTGATCTCGATCTCGAGGTCATATAAAGTATGCCCAAAGTTTCGACATCACCGTTGTCGGGACAGGGAGTTTGAGCTTGAGCATCCACCATAAGACCACCCTGTGGTGGTGGCCCTGGCTATGGATTTATTTGATTCACAAATTGAGTTTGCGTGGCCACTTGTTGGCAGGGCTCCTCAAACGCTCCAGGAGCAACAGATGCTGGTGTAGGTGTTGGTTCTCCTAATGATACCTATTGCGGAACTCGATGATCTTTAATGGCGGCTAATTAGGAGTAGAAGAACTTGATGGAAGATGTCCTAGAGGTGTGTAAACCATAACTTTTGGTAATGTTTCCTACAGACGGCGCCGTTGATACAACCAAAAATCTGGACATGCTAGATCTCAAACATGATGCTTGAATACTGCACTAATTGATCTTCAATATCTGAAACAAAGGCATCGATGTGTGTCATCATGGCCACTCCGATACTTAAGTTAGATAGAATTTATGCGAAAAGCTATATTCTGGGAATTATGTAAAAGAATACCTGAATATGAACTTTGGTAATGTATATATAGATGTTGATGATGGAATTCTAAAAGGATCAAACCACATGTAGTCCTTATCCTTATCATGCAACGTGTTTGTGTTATATTGAAAGTGTTCTATTTGAGTTTGAATCAAACTTGTGATAACTAAGTAATTTGTATTAGGATAAGGGTTATGGAGAGTTACAATCAAACTAGGATTAATGTTTCTAATAGGTATGAGATAAAGACAAGGTAATCGTTATTATGGAACATGATCTCGACCTCAATATATAGCCCGACCTTATTCTTTGGATAATTTGGTGAGATAAGCTCGGGCTGTGGAGATCGAGTTTGGGTGTGCACCATCCTCGTGCACATCAATGCCTATAATAGGGCACTTCGACCAAGGAGATGAAGCCACTTGCTTCTTCATCCAACGGATGCCACTTCATTCTATACACTCAAGATTATTTATTCTCTCTCTAGTTTTTGTATGCTCAATATTGTTTTTTAGTTTGTTCTTTAAATTGTGTTGTTTACTCAAGTTACTCAATATTGTTTTTTAGTTTGTTCTTTAAATTGTGTTGTTTACTCAAGTTGCTTGAATATTTGATTGGCTCACGTCCAAAGAATATCCCTCCAATATCCATTACTTGCCAGTTGTTCCTCCATGTGGACCAGATTAGGTTTACGTGGACAAGAGTGGGGCCCGGGATTCGGTTGAAAACATTATTTAGCCTTTGACCTCAATTTACATATTAAAAAAATTTCAACAAAATACTAGTATTGCTATTTCTTATTTTACCCTTCCAAACTTATGAAAGATTTCTTCTTCCCATTTGGTTAAATCAACCAATGACCACCCAACTTTATATTTAGTATCACTATGATCACCTAATTTGATTTTATTTCACAATGGCTACACAATTTTATATAATATTTCATTTTAACCATCCAATTTCATATAACATTTCACAATGGCCACGTAACTTATTTTCACAATTTTCACTAATTTTAAAAGGGGTAAAACTGTAATTTTGCATTATCCATAAAATAAATAAATAAAAAACAAAAATGATATTATAAAAAAAAAAAAATATTTAAAATATGTTACTTAAAAATGTTTTATTTAAAAAAATGTTTTAAAAATAAAAAAAATTATTTTTAAAAAAAGTTACTTAGAAAAATAAAATAAAATAAAAGATTATTTTAAAATAAACGTTTGAAAAAACATTTTTTTTTTCAAATTTATTTCATATATATAATCCAAAATTACTGTTTTACCTATTTTAAAATTAGTGAAAATGGTGAAAAGAAGTTGGATAGTTATGGTGAAATGTTATAGGAAATTGGATGATCATGATGAAACGTTATATGAAATTGGGTGATCATAGTAAAATAAAATCAAAGTTAGTGGATATGGTGACACTAAGTAAATAGTTGGATGTCTATTATGACACAAAATCAAATTGGATGACCATTTGATACTAAGTATAAAATTGAGTGGCCATTGGTGAATTTCACCCTCTTCCCATTTCTTTTCTTCCCCTCAATCGGCTTTTCTTCTCTCTCTCTCTCTCTCCATCAAAGCTAAAATCTGCAAAATCAAATAGAAGAAATTTCAAATATATCAATTTGCTCCTCAACACAAATGAACAGTGATATTCAACATTAAGGGGAAAAAAAAAAAATCCCAAATCATTAGAGCTCTTCAAAAATCTGTGTTGAGGTAAACTATATCGTTCTTCTTCAATTTCGAGAATCTAATATTGGTTTCTAATATTGATTTTATGGAATTGTAGGCAATTTTATTTTTCTAGGATTAAAGTAACTTTTTCATTTTGATTTTCCTTTCTATTTTGGGTGGCGTATATGATTAATGATATATTCTTCTTGTGTTGGAGAAATCAGGGATTTTAGACGAAATAAAGGCTTTAATGAAAAGGAAGAGGTCTGAATTGACGAAGAAGACAGTTTGAATTGTTGGAAAGTCATGTGAATCAAATAATTTTAGGATATTTAAGAAAATAAGAATAATGGAAGTTTATTTACTATGAAAATTGGAATAAATGTACCATTAATTTTTACTTAAGAGAAAAAGATAAGAAAAACATGATTTAAAGTTTCTTGCATGATTAGAGTTGCAGCTTTTTGAGATTATCAAAGCAAGTAATTTTCAATTTCTTAAACTAGTTTATTGCATTTCCTTTCTTTCAATGAGTACATGACATTTACATGATTTCTTTCATTTAATTGTGGTATGAAGGCTTTGTCAAGTTAAAATAGGCCTAGTAATTCTGAATGGGACGCTTAGACATTCATTTTATTTTTTATTTTTTTTTCGTTTGAGAACCAAATTTTATTCATTCATGTTTATATTAATCTGACAAAAGTTTGAGGTCAGATATTCAGCAAACCAAATTTATATGACTTCAACCTTTTTTTTTTTTGTTATTTGTTGTTTAGAATTGAAGTTTCTGATAAAAGTTATTTGTCTATCATTTCTACTAATGTAATTTTTTTACAATAGTTAATTATTGAAGAATGTAATAACTTTTGATATTACATCATCGAAGAAAATTCTCTTTTGATGTCTTCAACTGTTAATCGTGGAGTTCTCATTGAAAGAAAACTTTAGAGGTCTGACTAGTTGCCAATTGACATACACGAGAAGCCCTCCATTTTTTTAGCTACATGCCAATCGATTTTTAAGAGAGAGACGTATTTACATTTTTCAAAACCTAATTTTGAAACTTAACATAATTTTTGTGATACGTTGCTATATATTGTACACAGAAATGTCACAATCATCTAATGAAGAGATCTTCTGATCCTTGAGACATTAGTTTAGTAAACCCTTACAAGTAATTATTAAGCTTTTTAACTTCCTAGTATAAATTCAATATTTAGCTATTTTTATTAGTTGTCCTCCACTGTATAGAACAATTTGACCAAATCTTCATTTTCTATCAAGACTTGATTAAATTGATTTAACTTGTGATATCTCAGTATTTGGTGAAGCCTTCAATCAAAGACAATACGAGGCTCGTAGATCGGTACCGCACAGTGACATTAGGGCTATTGAATGTGCTGAGTTTAATAGTCAGGTACATTTTTTCCTTCTTGACTAAACTTGGTTATTTTTATTCTCATATTGTGACATACTTTGCTTCTTTGCGTCTATGAAGGTGGCTAAAAAAGTGAGCTCCGTCAAATAATACAAGATATAAAGGGAGATAGAACAAAAGATAACTAATTTTGAGAAGATTTTATAGTTGATTCTTACATTTTTTTGAACAACTGTTTTGATAGTTAGTTGGCTAAAGAAGAAGTCAAGAGGCTAAGGAAAGAGCACATCCTAAAGGATTGACCCGTGACCAAATTATCAACTTATTAACTCTAGTACTTTTTGATTTGTATTTATATGTTGTGAGTGTATACTATAATTTGATTTCAACTTATTATAATGTATGAACATGTTGAATTTTTTGTAGCAGTTGATACCCAATTTTACTTTAAAATTTGTGTTTTGTGAATGCTTGTTTATTTTTTCAGGTTGATTTAGTTTATATTACAAGTTGTCGAATTCTTTCAAAAATATTGACTCTAATTATTTAGAAAGACCACAATTCGTTTTAAGAAAAAACAACAAGAGTTGTTTTGAAAGACGGTAGTCTGTCTAAAACAATTATAGTCAATAATTAATCTTTTTGAAAAAATCAACATTATCTCCTTGTTATATGAACTAATTCAACATGAAAAAATTGACCAACATTTATAAACAGAAAAACGACTAAATTCTTTTTAGGAAAAACAATGACTGCAATTTTTTAAAACGACTCGAGTTATTTTCTTAAAATGACTTTAGTTGTGTAAAAAGACTAGTCTTTTTGAAAAATTACTGAAGTCGTTTTGAAAGACTTGTAATAGTTTTTCTACGAATTTGTAATTAAATTTGCTATCTATATTTGATTTGAAAGACTTCGATTATCATCGTACTCCACTATACATTGTTCACTCTAGTCGTTTTCCTCCACAGTTATTTTTATGAAAAGACTAGAGTCATTTGAAACGACTCGTAAAAAATGACTATAGTGAGTCTTTTTAAAAAACTATAGTTGAAATCAACTAGAGTAATTTAAAAAGACTCTAGTCTTTTCGAATAATAACTCGAGCCTTTAGAAATACTTGTAGTCATTGTTTTATGATTTGTTTAAAAACGTATAAGAAGGCGAACATTATTATAATGATACATTGCTTAAGTATATGTTGTATTTGATTTTCAAGTATACGACTTATAATTAATTTCAATAAGTTAAATCATCATGCATAATAAAGATGAGATTAAACACGTAACCTTATGATCAATGTTTGATTTCAACCTATTTCGTTCAAAAATATATAGGAAGACGAACTTCGTTTATACAATTCGTTGTGCTCCACTAATAATATTCCAGTATACCGTAATTAGTTTCAAAGTATGCAACTTACAATAATTGATAATGCAAGATGAGATGCAAAATCAAACTTCTAATATTATAGATTATGTTTAGTTTGGACCTATTTAGTTTAAAACGAATAGGAAGACGCACTTCATTATATTTAACTCATTGTAGTCTGCTAATAATGTTCAAGTGTATCATATTGATTTCTAAGTATATGCTTTATAACTGATTTGGATAAATTAAATCATAATGTATAACATTTTAAACCGTGTTTGGTTTGTTTTCAAAATAATTCATTTTAAATTGTATAAAAAACCAAGTATATAATCAAAAAATGAGATGCGAATCTGAAAAACGATTGTAGTCGTTTTCTTGTTACAACTTAATACGATTTCAGTCGTTTTAAACGACTGTAATCGTTTTAAGAGAAAACGATTGCAATCATTTAAACGACATGAGTTGGCTTAAGAGAAAACGAATACAGTTGTTTAAACGACATGAATCATTTTTCATTCATAATTTGTTATATGAAACAAAAGAATATGAAAAAAAAAGTCCAACATTCATAAAACACAAATTACGTATGAATTACTACAAAAATCACAACATAGAGTATACATTGTAATATACATGGGATTGTGCTCTGGTACACACTGTTCAAGTATATCGCATTCTATTCTTAAGTATACAACTTACAATTGATTTCGATAAGTTAAACCATAATGTATAATGAAAGAACCACTTGAACTTCTAACCTTCTAGAATGTGTTTGATTTCAACCTATTTCGTTAAAAATGTACACGAAGATGAACTTTGTTATATACTACTCATCGTGCTTAGCTATACACAATTCAAGTATACTGTATTCAATTTTTAAGTATACATCATACAATTGATTTCGATAAGTTAAAACATCATTTATAATGAAAGACATGCTAATGAAATTTTTAACCTTTTGCACTGTGTTTGATTTCAACCTATTTCATTTAAAAACGTATGGGAAGGTGAACTTCATCATCATGCTCCACTACACACTGATCAAGTATATCACATTCGATTTTTATGTATACGACTTATAATTTCATTTTGATAAGTTAAATATGTCAATCAAACTTCTGAACTTTCAGATTGTGTTAGACTTCAACCTATTTCATTTAAAAAAGTATAGGAATATGAACGTTCTATACAATTCATTGTGCTTCATTGCACACAATTCAAGTACACTGTATTCGATTTTTAAGTACATGACTTATGATTGATTTTGGATAAGTTAAAACATCATTTATAATGAAAGACAAGACGTCTTTCAAATTTCTAACATTTTAGTATATGCTTGATTTCAACCTATTTCGTTTAAAAAATATATAGGAATGGAAACTTTATCATTGTACTCCACTACACATTGATCAAGTATATCATATCGATTTTTAAGCATACAACTTACAATTGCTTTCCGTAAGTTCATGTATAATGAAAGATGAGAGACTAATCATACATGTAACATTTTAGACCTTGTTGATTTCAATATATTTCGTTTAAAAATGTATTGGAAGATGATTATATGCACTTCATTGTCCTGCACACCATATTTGAATTTAAGTACACGGCTTACAAATAATTTTGAGTAAGTTAAACTATTACGTATAATAAAAGGTAAGATATCATTGAAACTCGTGAGTGATAAATGAAAATTTTCTTTTTAAAAATAGTTCGTGATCATGATCGAAATGAATATTCTGTTTGTCATGAGTTGGCCGCGACCATGCAAATCACATTCAGGGGCTTTTATGAAAAGAAAAACAACTCTCATAAAACGACTGGAGTCATTTTTCATTATTCATTTTTTCCAAAAAATGTTATATGAAAATTATCTCGATTAGCGATTAGTTTGACCTTACGTGTGGAATTATTCTATTAAGAGCAACAAGTCACTTTTTAATAGTTTCAAAATGATTAAATATACATGTCCAATTTTCCTAAGTTTGAATACCGCAGTTTATAATATGGAAAACAACAAAAAAATTATTGACGGAAAAACCCAATGTGAGAAAAACTTCGGGACCAAGCTAGTTACCTCCACTATAGACTATATGAATTATAGTCCGTTTTCAGCCTAGCAAATTCCACTAGTTCTCGCTGTTGTAATTCCTGTAATTTCCAGGATTTGCTATACCCGCAGCTTCCCGATCTTCTACATTTAGATGCTGTCTAGCCAACTCCACTAAACTTCTCGATCTACTGTCTGCTTCCAACTCCTGATCTTCTTCAATTGTCTCTTCTAAGTGGAATTCCAAGAATCTCCAATTCTTGTGCTTTTCATGTGTTTGCAGTCCACCTCTCCCAATGCCTGACTGAGAGCACATTCCTCAAAGCGTTAAGGAAGTCTGGTGTTTTGGATTCATGAACTTTGATATTTTTCCAAAAATTGGTTGCCGAATCTCAAGAACGATATGAATGATTCCACCAATGAATTGTGTTCTTGGATTTCTCAAAAGATGATATGAATATGTTATACCAACGAGGCACGATGAGAAAACCACCCATATTCATGCAAAGGCATTTGTGTTTATAGTTGGAGGTGTATGAATAGTATGGGCCATGTAAAACTTTGTAAAATCGCGAACTAAGGTTAGCCGTGTAACACTGTCGTTCGAGTAAAGGGTCTGTCGCTCAAGCGATGCCTGTGTGAGAAGCGACAGACAATGGTTCTATTGCTATCCTTCGAGCGATGGCCAGATATGAGGCTAGAGAAATTTCGACACCACTTCTTCCTTGTTTCTAAACTCGAACTCAAACCCTAGGCTACCTAACTTAACTTTACAAAATTGCACTTCACTCCTTAACTTTTACACATGTTCAATTAGGTTCTTTTTGTTCACAAAATTGCCAATTACAATATTAAGCCTAACAATCTCCCCCTTTAGCATTCCGTGGCAAAACTATATAAATAAAGTCAATGTGGTAAAATAAATCAAACTATCAAACTAAACTACCCAAGTTACCCAAGCATTGATTCTTGCATTCCTTGTCAAACCTGGTTCTTGAAATTCAAACATCAAATACCAAGTGTAAAATCACGTGATACAGAAAATGTACCAATTGAAGTTCATAATCATAAATGAGCATTCTAGTTTGAGAAGTGACATTAATGTCAATCAAAACATCAATCGAAACATTAACATCACAAAACATCAAAACTCAAACAACTTTTGTATTATGATATGAAATGCAATGCAATATCAATTCTCCCCCTTACTGCAAACTCTAAACATGTTTATGTAGTATGCAAAATGTATCTATATCTTTCCCCAATGACCGCTAGACATAAAATGTAAATGTCAATGCATTCAATTTCAATTTCAATTTCAAGCTTTCGCCCCCTGTGTATATTTGCTCCACCTTTGTAAATACTCTCTCCACCTTTTTGTCACAAATGACGAAGGGCGCAATTTCAAACTCAATTTTAGCAATAATATGTAACAACTTAAAAATATGGTTGATAGCATGTACAAGTATAATCAATGATTAGTAAGCTTTCCCACATACACGTTTTAAGTTAAAATAGAGTAAATTGTATAAGTAACCAATGTGTGTAAAGTGTCACTAATCCTTTGTAAGCAGGACTCCAAACTTTAATTTTGTGAGAAAGAACATGCTAAACATCACTGCCAATAAGTTTATTCATCTACTTATGAAAGTCAAATAATTTAAAGCATATTAGGATCTATAAAGAAAAACTCATTTTGTATGAATAATTTCTTTTCTCTCCCTGATTTTTTGCTCCTCAAATTTTTACATCTTAAGTGCATGTCATTTTCTATTAAGCGACTAAGATGACCCCTGTAATGAGCTTTAGGTCGATTAACCCAAACCAGTTGACCATATGTACTAGGTTATGAGAAATCACTTAATCTTAATTGCTGGAGTCAAATAAATTTCGAAAACGAACATAAGATATTAAGCTTTAATTACCGGGGACAAATTTAAACTTAAGTCTAATAAATATTGTCAATTCATGTTCAAAATCAACTTACCAACATGTGACTTTCATCTCAAATCTTATACATGCGGTAGAGTCTCACTAACAATATTATAGTGTGTGCAGTACGGATGGTACATGAAGACATATATACTAAGTACTCTATAATAACCGAAGCAAGTAGTGGAAATGGTGCTACAACTCATTAACTAAACGCGTACTTGATCACAACAAGCAAATTCACGTATTATATACCATGTTGGAAAAAAAAAATTTGGCATTTTCATTTTTCAATTTTTTTAAATATTTTAAAACATGAATGCACTATGCATACAAAAAAAATATCTGACACAAAAAATTAAAAATATGTACGAGTTTTCTACCTAAAAAATAAATATACAAATATGATATATGTATAAATCAATGTCACATGATAATAAAGTACGAGCATGCACCAAAAAATACCTAATCAATTAGGTACGCAAATGTTCTTACCTTTAAGAGCACCATGATATATTTCAAAATTTTTCATATGACTTTTCTTTACACAAACTTGCCTAGTGACATGAATATTCTTAGTCATTTGTGTCACTAACTTAGTCAATTAGCTCACCTGATTAGTAAAGTAGTCAATCTAACCAAAATAATCTTGATTCTTATTTCTATTTAAGTTTATATTTCTATTTCTATTCAGGAAATGATGACACCTAAGCTTTATATGTCCTAACTCATCTCAATGAAAATATGTAGGGATAAACCTAGGACATAAATTATGAGAACGCTGATATCTATTCCTTAGTTGTCGGGTCCCATACTGTCTAGTAGGTCTATGTCCTAAAAATCCCTTATTTTTCGGTTTAAGGTTAGGTGTATGTTTAAGTTGGTCCCTAGAGACGAATGTGGTCTTGGACGTACTAGCAACATTAATATCATTTTTATTATATCCTAAACCTTCCTTATTACCAGCATGTTTATCCATTCTTAGAATATTATCTAGATTTATAGAACCATTAGAAAAGGCAAGAAGTTGAGACTTGGAATGCTCTAGGTCACTTAGAAGATTTTTAATCTGGATTTCTAAGGTTTCCTTTTCTACTGTTAGCTCATTAGCTCTCCTAGAGGTTTTCATAAGCTCATTAGTGAGATTCCTAACCTGGGTATCTAAAGATTCATTCATGGATTTCAATTCACTCAGGGTAGAGGTAGATTCCTAAATGTACGCTACGTGTTTCTCATTTTTCGACTCAAGTTTCATAATTCTCTTACTTACGGCTTTATTTTTTGTTATAATCTTAATACTCTCCTCATAAATTATGTCATAAGCCTCATGAATATCTTTCTCACTATCAAAATCTTTCCCACTATCAAAATCTTCTATTGAAGTCTCACTACTACTTATGCTCTCAGCCTTCTCACTCCCCTTATCAGATTCATTCCTAATTCTAGCAGTAAAGGAAATATAGTCGCACTTTCCTCACGAGTGGATTTCTCACTCTGATTGTCCGAACTAGACTCGTCATTAGTAAGAGTAGCATTCATAGCTTTATCCGAATTTCTCCTACTGCTAGGGTACTCACTCTTAACGTGGCCAAAACCTCGACAGTTATGAGACCTTATAGATTGAGATCATTTTCTAGACTCACTAGAATCACCTCATTGTCTATCTTTAGGTTTTCATTTATTCCTAAATATTTTTCAAAATTTATCAGTAAGGTAAGCTAACTCCTCTTCATTAGCAGAATCTGAACCCCAGAACTCTCTATGATTATATTTCTCACAGTGTTTAAGGCCAAAGACTTATTGTTTATGGGTTTATCAAATGTCAGCTCATAAATCTGGAGAGAACTAACCAACTCTTCAATCTTAATTGAATCTAAGTCATTGGTCTCATCTATAGATGTGACGTTAGGCCTAAACCTTTCAAGTAAGGATCTAAGAATTTTTCTTACAATTTTAGGCTCCGGGATTCTCCAACCTAGGTTGAAAGTAGAATTCACTGTCTTTTAAGCTCGTATAAAACTCATCAAAAGTTTCATTCTCTTTCATCCTAATATCATCAAACCTAGTTGTTAACATCTGCAACTTAGAATTTTTTACAGCATGTGCTCCCTCATGTGGTTTGTAAGACATTCCAAACCTCTTTGGCTACCTCATACATTGACACTCGCCTAAATTCCTTCAGGATACTGCCCTAAATAGACCATGTAATGTTTTACTATTCCAATTACATTCATCTAAATTAGTTTTAGACCAATTAGAGATAGTTGGGTCACTACGTTGTCTACAGTTGTACTAGGGACACTCCAACCATTCACCACACTCAACCAAATCTGTTTATCCATAGACTTTAAAAATGATTTCATCCTAACTTTTCAATATACATAGTTAGTGTTGTCAAAGTATGGTGGGACGGACAATGAACTAGTCATCTAGACAAATAAAGGTCAGGAATCAAAATTAGCTTCTGATACCAATTGAAAATTATCAGGATTAGCAATTAGTTTGACCTTACATGCAGAATTATTCAACTAAAAGTAACAAGTCACTTTTTAATTTTCTAAATGATTAAGCATACACGTCTAATTTTCCTAAGTTTGGATATCACCGTTTGTAATATGGAAAGCAATAAAGAACACCAATAATTGTTGACGGAGAAACCAAATGTGGGAAAAACTCCAGGACTAAGCCAGTTACTTCTACAATAGACAATATGGATTACAGTTCGTTTCTAGCCTAGCAAATTCTACTAGTTCCCGTTAATTCCTGTAATCTTCAAGATTTGTTGTACCCACTAGACTTCCCGATCTACTTCTTGTAGCTTCCAAGATCTGCTATCTTCCTCCAGCTTCCTAACCTTCTTCAATAGTCTATTCGAAGTGGAATTCCAATAATATCTAATTCTTGTGCTTTCCCTGTGCTTGCAGTCCACCCCTCCTAATGCCCGACTAAGAGAGTACCTTCCTCAAAGTGTTAAGGAAATTTGGTATTTTGGATTTACGAACATTGATGTTTTCTCAAAACTTGGTTGCCGAATCTCAAGAGGATATGAATGATTCCACCAATGAATTGTGTTCTTGGATCTCTCAAAAGATATATGAATATGTTATACCAATGAGGTACAATGAGGCAACCACCCATTTTCGTGCAAGGGCATCTATATTTATAGTTGGATGTGTATGAGATATGGCCGTGTAAACTCTCCAAAATCGCGAACTAGGGTTAGCCACGTTACACTATCGTTTGAGCGAGAGAGACTTGTCGTTCGAGCGGAGGGTCTGTCGCTTGAGCGATGCCTGGGCGAGAAGCGAGCAACAATGATTTTGTTTCCATCGCTCGAGCGATGGCCAGACATGAGGCTAGAGACATTCGAGTCACCCTTCTTCCTTGTTTCCAAACTCGAACTCAAGCCGTAGGCTACCTATCTCAACTTTAACAAATTGCACTTCACTCATTGACTTTTACACATGTTCAATTAGGTTCTTTTTGTTCACAGAATTGCACATTACAATATTGAACCTAACAATCTCCCCCTTTTCCATTATATGACAAAACTATTCAAATAAAATTAAGGTAGTAAAATAAATAAAACTATCAAACTAAACTACCCAAGTTACTAAGTACTGTTTCTTGCATTCCTTGTCAAACCTGGATCCTGAAATCCAAATCTCAAATACCAAGTGTAAAAGCACGTGATACAGGAAATGTAACAATTGAAGTTTATAACCATAAATAAGTATGCTAGTTTGAGACGTTACATTAATGTCAATCAAAATATCAACCGAAACATTAACATCAAAAAATATCAAAAGTCAAACAACTTATGTATTATGATATGGAATGCAATGCAGTTTCAATTATCCCCCTTACTGTAAACTCTCAATATGTTTATGCAATATACAAAATGTATCTATCAACGACCCCCAGACATAAAATATTAATGTCAATGCATTCAATTTCAAGCTTTCACCCCTTGTGTATATTCGCTCCACCTTTGTAAATATTTTCTCCCCCTTTTTGTCACAAATGATGAAGGGTGCAATTTCAAGCTTTTACCCCGTGTATAGTCACTCCACCTTTGTAAATACTCTCTTTCCCTTTTTTATTCACAAATGACGAAGGGTGCAATTTCAAACTCAATTTTAGCAATAATATGTAACAACTTAAAAATATAGTTGATAGCATGCATAAGTATAATCAATAATTAGTAAACTTTCCCACATGCCCGTTTTAAGTTAAAATAGAGTAAATTGTATACGTAACCAATGTGTGTAAAGTGTCACTAATCATTTGTAAGCAGGACTACAAACTTTAATTTTGTGAGAAAGGGCATGCTAAACATCATTGCCAATAAGTTTATTCATCTACTTATGAAAGTCAAATAATTTAAAGTATATTAAGACCTATAAAGAAAAGCTCATTTTGTATGAATAATTTCTTTTCTCTCCCTGACTTTTTGTATATATTTTTCATATTTTTTTTATTAAGCTCCTTAAATTTTTACATCTTAAGTGCATGTCCTTTTCTAATAAGCGATTAAGATGACCCTTGTAATGAGCTATAGGTCGATTAACCTAAGTCAGTTGACCATATGTACTAGGTTATGAGAAACCCCTCAAACTTAATTGCTCGAGTCAAATAAGTTTCGAAAATGAACATAAGATATTGATCTTTAATTATCGGGGACAAATTTAAACTGAGGTCTAATAAATATGATCAATTCATGTTCAAAGTCAACTTACTAACATGTCACTTCCATCTCAAATTTCACATATGCAGTAGAGTCTTACTAATAATATTATAGTGTGTGCAGTACAGATGATATATGAATAAGCATACATGTCTAATTTTCCTAAGTTTGGATATCACAGTTTGTATTATGAAAAGTAATAAAGAACACCAATAATTGTTGACGGAGAAACGAAATGTGAGGAAAACTCCAGGACCAAGCCAGTTACTTCTACAATAGACAATATGGATTACAGTCCGTTTCTAGCCTAGCAAATTCCACTAATTCCCGCTATTGTAATTCGTGTAATTTTCAAGATGTGCTGTACCCACCAACTTCCCGCTCTTCTACAGTTAGATGTTGTCTAGCCAACTCTACTAGACTTCCCGATCTACTTCCTGTAGTTTCCAAGATCTGCTATCTCCTTCCAACTTCCCAATCTTCTTCAATTGTCTCTTCCAAGTGGAATTCCAAGAATCTCAAATTCTTGTGCTTTTCCTGTGCTTGCAGTCCACCTTTCCCAATGCCCAACCGAGAGAGTACCTTCTTCAAAATGTTAAGGAAGTTTGGTGTTTTGAATTTACGAACATTGATGTTTTCCCAAAACTTGATTTTCGGATCTCAAGAATGATATGAATGATTCTACCAATGAGTTTGGCTCTTATATCTCTCAAAGATGATATGAATATGTTATACCGATGAGGCACAATGAGATAACCACCCATTTTCATGCAAGGGCATATGTATTTATAGTTAGAGGTGTATGAGTAGTATGGACCATGTAAAACTCTAAAAAACCTCGAACTAGGGTTAGTTGCATAACACTGTCACTCGAGTGAGGGGGACTTGTCGCTCGAGCGAAGGGTCTATCACTCGAGCGATGCCTGGAAGAGAATCGAGCGACAGTGGTTCTATTTCCATCGCTCGAGCGATGGCCAGGCGTGTGGCTAGAGAAATTCTGGCACCACTTCTTCCTTGTTTCCAAACTCAAACTCAAAACCTAGGCTACCTAACTGAACTTTACAAAATTGCACTTCACTCCTTGACTTTTACACATGTTCAGTTATGTCTTTTTTGTTCACAGAATTGCCAATTACAATATTGAACCTAACATCATAGAAAATATTATATTATAGTGTTCAATAAGCTTATTACT